>JABASP010002246.1:0-21611 GCA_019776565.1 Sminthurinus signatus | reverse complement strand
TGTGACCAGTTTCCCGTGTGACGAGTTTCCCTGTGTGACCAGTTACACGTGTGACAAGTTTCCCCGAGTGACCAGTTTCCCGTGTGACGAGTTTCTCCGTGTGACCAGTTGCAATGTGACGAGTGGATAGAGTGACCAGTTGTCAGGTGACCAGTTTCCTGAAAACCTGCATTTTGAATGCCTGCTCTGAATGTACATGTGTAAATTCTACAGTATTTTATGCATAATATTCTGTGTAATGGAATTCTTTCCCAAAGTCAGTTGACACATGATGAAATATCTGTATGACCTTACCTTACTTTACTTTGTACTGGTAATTCCAAAAAAATCAGACAGGAAACCAGACAAAAATGAATTTATGAATGCATGTGGGATGCTTTTGTGCAGCCTTATAAAAAAAGAGTGGAAAAAGAAGAAGAAAAAGAAGAAAAGCTATTGTGGATTGATTATGTTCGCGAGTCATGTACGAAATGTACATTGTACAGTGTAGAATGTAGAGAAATAATAAAAGTTGTCAGGACAAGAAGGAGGCGAAAGGGGAGACGGGGAGAATAATGGTGAGATAGGAAAGGGCTGACACGTTTACAGCATTCCGATACAAAGATATTCCGAATGAATAAATAAATAATGACGAAATGGGAAAAAAGAGACTGGAGTCTGGGAATGGGAATGGGAGCTCAAAACTCAGAGCAGACTCAGACTCAGAGTCAACTCGCCTTTTGTGACTTTTCTTTAGTTCCCAATTCTCCATTCTGGGTTCTCCCGTTACATTTTTCTCCTACTCCCTGCGCCCTGTTCACTGTTCGTATTCTATTCTGTATTCTCTGTCCTCTATCATTTCCCATATCCCATTTCCCATGTATGACAAACTACAATCTTATCATATCCTCTCGGTCATCTATTTCTTTTCTATCTTTTTCAATAGACCAACTCTGACTGCTTTTGGTTGGGTTTCCCTCCGTTTCTATCGCAGGTTGCAGAGTCTTTGGCTTTGGCTTTTTCTTTGACTTTGGCTTCTGTTCCATTTTACAAAGTGATACAAAAAATATTCATCTATTATTTTCCCACCCGACTTTTTTACGACCTGTTACAATTCATTTCCCACTGATGTACTAATAAAATATTAGGTAATGTTGGCTGTTGGCTTTGGTTTCCAACTTTCAACGGATCCCAACTTGCGACAAAACAATTCATCAACACGGATCAGAATACTAAAATACTAAAATACGAAAGGAGGAAGGAGTAGCGAGAAAGATGGTTATGGGGAAAAGAAAAGGAGAAGATGGGAGGAAAAGTTGGTGGATCCAAGAAAGTTTGAAAAGATAATGATAATGGTAATGTGCTATAAAAATGATGAATCTGTCCGTGTAATTTATTGCCACGTGTAAATATCACAAGAACAAGATGATCTAGATTCAAGAATTTATGCAGTTTACAACTTTGCATGTTTTTTAATTAGCGGATAACGGAAGAGGGATAACGGGGAACTCGTCAATGGGAAATTTATTGAGAATTGAGAGTGACATTTACATGGACGATTTGTACATATCCATTATGCATTATGCATTATGTATTGACTTGTCCTGTGTAAACATCAGTATTTCCAATCTTTTATCTATCTTCCGTCTTCTATCTTTTGTGTTTGGTGTGTCTAATATATTATGTATAAAATCCACCAACTTTCCTCCCTGGGGAAAATGTATTAGTAAATAGTTTGTCCTGTGTACTTTCTACTTTCTCCTTGTGGTTGTATTTGTATTTGTAGTTGGTTGACAAGGAAAACTTTACTCTACAATCTACACACTTTTTCATCCTGTTTCTTCTCTACTCCGTATCTCTTGCTTTCACTTTTACTTTATCAAACTTTTATTTTTTTACTGAAGCTCGTCCCTGAATGCGTAACAACGGCGTATGCTATTTTATAATCGAGGAGAAAGTTTTTTTGAGGAATTTGAATCTCAAGAAAATTTCCAAAAATACTCATCTAAAAAAATGAGTTTTGTAGCTTCATAGCTTTCATCTTTTACTTGTGACTTCTAGGGGTTTTATTTTTCTTCGAATACTTTCTCTTTTTTTCCTGTTTATTTTAATCATTCGTCCGTTGTTTCCTATTTTGTGCAAAACACTTGTAATATTTTTACAATATTAAATAAATTAAAAAAACATCTCAAAAACTCGTGTTCTTTATCAATAAATTTTTTTTTTACCTCCAAATATTCATATTCTCAAAACCCGAAAACCGAAGAGGGATTTACAAAAAATTAATGTACATGCCCTCAAGCTTCTTTTTACAATAATTTAACACCCTGTGCTTTGCTTTGAATAATCTTTGTTTGTGTGGGTTTGTGGAAAGTCCGTGAAATAGAAAAGAGTTTCGTAATACAAAAGTGTACAAAGTGCAAAGTACAAGAATGACAAGTAAATAATAGTAAAAGTAGTACTTTGATCCAAATCCAGTTTACATGACTTTATGAACCAAATAAATAAGATTGCTGTTGAATTCGGACTGAGAAGTTGTCTTGCACGTTATACATTATACATAAAAACAATGAAACATGGAACATGACATGGAAATAAGGTTAACGCAGAACAGCTGGTTGCTGAATGAATGTATACAATATACAAGTAGTCAGTAGTCAATACCTTTTTTAAAAGAAGGAGAAAGCACAAGAGAAAGTACAAGAGAAAGAGAGAGGAGAAAGGGTAAAAGTAGAAACAAGTCATCCTCCTTCCTGACTCCTTCCTCAAGCCCCCATAAAAATTAATGAGCTTGTCAAAGGACATTTTCATGGCATCTTAAATCCTATTGTATTTGTATTTTAACTCCCAGCCAAATCCACTCACTCAACTCTGCTCAATTCAACGCAACTCTAGTAGTGTATGCCTCTTCCTCCTTCTTCTTTCTGCCCGCTGTTTACTCCAACTGTTCGCATCTACACATTACACATTTCTGCTCCTGTCTATAGCAATTTTCTCGTATTTCTTATTCTTATTCCGGCTCTTGCTCTTTTACAACTTGACTCATCTTCACTCGCGCTTTTTCCGATCACTGTACACTGTACACTGTACACAGTGTACGCCGCTTCTGTAGGACTGTAACAATCACTTCGATATTGTTATTGACATGTCACTTTTTTACCTGAGAAGTTACAGTGCATTTTAATTTAACTGTGAAATATTTTTCACTTAACCCGAGAAAAAGTATTTTTTTTGTTATTTTTTTTCATTTTCAGGATTACTTAGTTTCTTTCTTTTTACATTAGAAATTATGTTTTTGTCTCGTGTTGAAAATGTAAAATATGAAGTGGAAGTACAAACTAATGATGAGAGTAAAAAAACGAGAAACAAGAAACGAGAATGGAAGCGGCAGAAAAATAGGAGAGGAAATAGAAGGATCTTCTCTCTTTGAGTTGATGAAAGTGAAAATAGAAATGGAAAAGAAAGTGAGAGGATGAGAAAGTAAAAGACAGACAGCCGTACAAAATAAAAAGTACAGAGTACAGAGAGGAAGTGAAAGGAGAGAAATGAAGTGAGAAAGGAAAAGAGAAAGTGAAAGAGTGGAAAAAAATAGAAAAGTATACGGATATCTTGTGGTTTGGTTTGGTTCTATCTCTCTCCTTCTTTTATACTCCGAAAGTCTTCGTCTTGGTCTTTTCCTCTCGTCTCGCAGTTCGTCGTTCATCTGTACAATTAATTGATCACTGGCACTTGAACAGCGCAGGGAGATGGTATTTACGCTCTTAATTCAAGCATCTTCCTCTTCGTCTTACTCTCTTTTCCATTTTCTCTCGGTCTCTGTCTGTGCCAGTCTAGTTTTTTTTGTCGCTTCTGATGCATTTGCAATATACTGTACACTGTACACAGACACTGGCGATGTACTCTCAACTCAACTTGGCTGCTGATGTGCAATGTGCACAGTTGTTCTTGATTCTTGATTCTTTTTCCTTACTCCTACTCCCTCTGGAGTCTATTACATTTCCACTGCGTTAAGCTCCAACGCCATGTCTCCGCACAGATATTAAAACTTACTTTGCAAAATACTGTAAGTTGTACGTTGACAATTTACAGTGTCGAGTTCTTAACCCGGAAACTTTTGTAAATTAGACAACTTTTTTCTGGGATCCCCATGTGTAAAATCCAAAATAGAGCTTGTTTCAGGAGGTGAAATGTGCACATCCAAATGATCCGAGTGATCCCAATTTTTAAAGAAATAGAGAGGAATTCCACGAATATCCACGAATCCATTTTATTTACATGGTGTCAAACCAAACCAAACCACACACGACGAATGTGTGTTTGTTTGTTTGTATGTGGCCTTGTCCCTTGTCAGTGATAATTTATATCGCATCACATCAAGCCGTATCAGTATTATCCATTACCATTCACCATTTACTATGTACAATGTACAAACTCCAAGCTCCAAAGTCTCTTTGCAATTTAGTTTCAGTTTTCCTAATTATTGCACACTCGATCTTCGATTCTCAATCTTCCGTAGGAATTTGGAATCCCGAGACTGGAAAAGCAATTAAAGAACAAAGTGTCCATTTATTTATACTAACTTTTAACTACAAATTGAAGTAGTTTTCCTATTAATTAGTTAGTTTTCTTCTCTTGTCGATCTGGAGTTTGTAGATTTCTCAGGAATCAACATTCAAGATGCAAGAGACAACAGTAAAGAGTCAAGAGTCAAGGACGTCAACCACAAATAGCTCGACAACTTTTTAACTTTTGAGCAAAACAAATTTACATAACACCGAAATATATCAAAATCAACTACAAACTTTTGTATGACCTTCACATACATATGCTAAAATAAATAGTATTTTCGAACGAGTCTAGAATCTAAAATCTAAAATACATTTCGAATTTCAAATTTTGGATAAATTTTGAGCTCGGGATTTGAGACTCAAATACAGATATTAAATATAAATATGAATATAAAATTTCAAAGTTAAAAGCAAAAAGTAAAAGTAAAACTGATTTTTGTAGTAAATAGTAAATAGTAAATGTCTGAGAAATGAGTAAAGTATTACCAAAATCCTGGTTACTGATAAGAAATTATGTGAGGAAAATAAAAAGATTTTTTATTACAAAATTTTAAAAGGTTTTCCAGCTTTCCTACAGAAACTAAAATCCCATTCCTACTTACAAATCATGTACAACTCCTGTACAACTGAGGATGACGATTACAACTACAATTACGATTAGCGTGGGTTTAATTCTCTTATAATGGCAACAATCAAACTATCGCAGAATTTTTCCTAGAAAGTTGTAAAGAAACTGATTAAAACTACTTGCAGGATTTTTTTAGATTCTAGAGTCATTTAATAAGAGTGTAATATAAAATCCAATCCAATACAATACAATATCCCTGCATTTACTAATAATGACAATAATTTGCAGACTTTTCGCCTGGCTAGAACTGGACCTGGAACTGGAGCTGGTGCTGGAATTTTCTCAAAAAGGATGTGAATTAAGAGATATCTTTATTTGGAACTGGAACGCGGATAAAATGAAGAGGAAAATGAAAATGAAAATGAAAAAATGGTGGGCGAATGTGAATGTGACTGGAGTTTAATGCCTCAATCAGAATCAGAACTGGAAACCGGGAGCTGGAGAATGAGTCTGGATAACAATGACAGTCATAACCATCGTCCAAATCCAAATCCACATCTAAAGTCCAGTCCAGTTCAGTGTTTATTGTATTCCGTCCAGCACAACAGAAAACAGAATAGAAGAGACAGAGACAAGAAAAGAGCTTATCGTACAGGAAGCAGCCAAACAGCAAATGGGATGCGAATGACTATTTCTTATTTTCTTATTTCTCATTTTCCTAGTGCACAGAGTCCTTTTCCTAGTCCGCTGTACTGGTTTAATACAAAAGGCGAGAGTGACCAAGAGACGGAATAAACTGGAACTGGAAAGAATTCAGCAGATGGAAAACTCATAAACATGAAATGGCCTTGCCATTCATTCCTTCATTCGTTGTACTGGGTACTGGCTATTCACAGCTCCTACTTCTACTTGTAGTTCTTAATGCAAGCTGCATGAAAGTGTTTTACGATCCTCCGACTCACCATCAACAGCACACAGCACAGAGCATTTCATGTCCTCACAAAAACAGACATACATATTTTATATATTATATTATACATAATAGAATAGCAAAAGTAATATCACGACTCCAAATCCCACTGCTCCCTCATTTTCCACAAGTAGTAAAATAATACTGTGTACATCTATTCTATTTTCTATATTCTAGATTCTGAATTCTAGATATGCTCCTTTTTCTGCTGTATGACTTGATACGATATGAATACGAATATGAATACGAATATGAATATGACTACCATCTTGTTGTCATAAAAAGAGGGGGAAAATCCCTATAAAAACCTCTTTCAGGTCATCGCCATCGTCAGCTCAGTTCAGCGCGCAAAAAAATAAAGTAAACGCACAACGTCCAACTTTGGCTCGGTGCTCAGTCCTTTGGATTGTGAAGTTTGTCCAACGGGTCAAACTTTAATTTAATTTTGAGTTCATACAGTTATTCACAGTTCAAAAATGGAAAATTTCACACTTGCTCCTGCTATCCAAAGTCCGACGTTCTGGATGCAAGGAGATGTGTAATATAAATGATTCATTTTTATGACATCTTTCAACTTGTTTCCTCTGCACTTTTCCCGTTTCCGTTTCAGGTTTTGCGTCTGTATAAATGTGAATTTGAATACAAATATGAATATGAATACGTGTTTGAGTTGATGGAGGACGGATTTTGAATTGTAGAATTGTGAAAAGTGGGAGAACAGCCGGTTGCCTCGGATTTAATTCAAAATTTGAATTCTAATGTCTACAGTCTACCATCATTCTTATTTTCAGTCTTATTTTCCTTCCATTTCTCGTTCTCTGTTCGTTTGGTTCGGTTCGGATGGACATCGCACATGCTTAAGCATATTGTGGGAAACGCATGAAGGAAATTACATTTTTTCCCTTACGATCTCAAAACATCCACACTGTCCGGAGAAAGCATGAAAATTGGTGAAGAAAAACAGGGAAAGATGGTCACGATGCAAGGTGCACTTCTACATTTTTACACAGGTGCTTTGGTGCTGACTTGTGCCCTTTGGGCTTGTCATATAAGTATCTTTCTTCTTTTTTTTGACACTCATATATAATTTTTGTTCACAGCTTCTCTTTTACTGGAATCTTGAACTCTCACACTTTCCCCATTTTTAGGTACAATACCAAAATTTTTATCACGCTTTCAGCTTGAGAGACATGGTAAAATGCACAGATACTTTGCATTAAAGTTGACAGAAATTTATTTGTTTGTACTTTGCTCCTGGCAAATACTGAGGATTTTCTGTACAGAAGTGTAAAATGTATTCCTCATTTGCTTTAGCTATTAGCTATGCTCATCTTCTTATTGGAGTTGAGTTGATTTAGATTTTAGAGTCAATGGGGAATCAACACTCAACTCTTCAAGTAAAAGTAAAAGTCAAGCCAAGAAAAGAAAAGAGAGCAAGAACATGAGTAGTCGTGTTATGTGCTATTTTGAAAGAGATGGAAGAGACTAAATTAGCGGATGGTTTGGATTCGACTGGATTGAATTGGATTGGAAGGAGCAGGCAGAAAATGACTGCAGGAGTAAATGAGCAAATGTGAATGTGTGTATAAATGGCTTGCCTGAAGATACATACATCTATACACACTATACACAAATGGTGTAGAGAAAATTGAAGCTGACAACATAAGCACATCCAGCTTCTAGAATAGAGGCTGGAGAATTCCACATATTTATGCACAGAGTTGATTAAACATTAGGTTAAGTGGGGTGAAGTAAAGTAAAGTACAGACGACGAGAACGAGAACGACGACTACATAATTACACTCATACTTACACACGCAAATATACACATACACACGCTCTAGCTTTTTCTCTCCGCTTTCCGTGGCATGTGAATATCGTATTTGTATTCGTATTCGGATGACGGCAGCTGCGAAGGAGAAAAAACCAACGCGGAAGACGACAAAGATGAGGGTGTAGATGAAGAAACTAAACCCATATCTAGTAGCTACAGACACAGACAGTCAGAATACAGAGTACAGATATAGCACGTACACTTTCCCTTTGCATTTGCACTTTCACTTTACTTTCTCCAGCCACTTTCACTTTCGCTTTCTCCTATACTTTCACTTCTACATACTCCCTCCTATACTTTTACTTTCTTCGTTGCTTTTTCCTATACTTTCCCTTTTACTTTCACCAGTACTTTCACTTCCCAAGGAGTCTTATCTAGAGTGTCTCTGAATCTGACTCCGACTCCAGATCCAGCTCTGCTGATCATAAATATTTAACTGAGTATGAGCTTCCCATCACGTTACAAACCTACTCCTACATATGTACATATGGGAATACGGATGCCGATTTACGTGTCATCTTCCTAAAACTAAAACTAGCGTAGTAAAACAGAATGTGGGAGGGAAATTTTCGTTGTAATAATGTCCTAGTACTTGTACTTTCTTCGGGGTTCATGTCATGCAATATGTAATACAATGTAATGTCCACGTGCATTCTCACGAATTCTCACAGTGTTAAAAGGGAGCTCAGCTCACCTCGGCTCAGCTTGTTTTTTCTCAAGGACAATGACGTGACGAAAATTAAAATGTACAGAGTACACCAAAATAGAAAGTACAGAAAATACAGAAAATGCTGGAGAAAACAAAAGTGAAAGTAAGAGAAAGTCCAAGAGGTTCGTGAGAAAATTTAGAATGAAAAAATAAACTTCTTTCTTTTACTTATACTTTCACTTTATATTTGGTATAGATAAAAAATCCTGCGTACACTGAATTAATTTCTTATGCTTTCTATTTTTTTCAAAGTATATTTATTCTACTTTCTTTATTTTTGTTTCTTTGATTTTAAGCTGTAGATTGTAGATTAATTTTAAAATCAGTAGTGATGTTATATCTATAATCTATAGGTTTCTAAATTTGAAGTTTCCCGCTTTAAAAAACACAGGGAAAGCTACTTTCCTTTTCTTTGTAAAGAAAATAGTAAGAAAGAAAGTGGTATAAGAAATTTGGTATGTTTTTATATGAAATGCATTTGCCGGTCGTAGGTAGATGAATAGATATGTTCCATATGCTTTTTGGTGCTATTATGATGTTACTGTTACTATTACTATTACAAATTACTGTTACAAGGGAAGCTTTGAGACTTGAGAAATTATTGTGGAGTGTACAAGGTAAAGTATATGTACACACACACACAATCTAGACAAGTCTCGGGTCTAGGTTTTAGGTTGGGGGGACTAGAGAGAGAGAAAGTAATAAATTACACTTACCAGTTGGGACTGCACTAGATATCATCAAGAAGTTGACGATAACGGCTCCCTTCCCATGTCCCATCAGTGTGACATTGGTTTTATCACCATTAAAATATTCTATGTTCTCCTGCAAAAGGAAAGTAAAGTCATCCATAAAATTCAAGAAATTAATAATTAGTCACTCATCCTCAACGCTCAATGCTCAAGTACATGCATACATACAAAATACATAATATAATATAATATAACATCTTTTTTAGTAGAGCTAGAACAAGGATAAAAAATAAAGGAGCGCATGTATGGATATATATAGTAATAAAAGGCACGGATATGGACATGGAGTAAAAAATGGGAGCGGAAGCGCCATGAAATGTGCATATGCCTGTATAGAAAACAGAGTATAGAATATAGAGCCTTTCTATTCTTCCTCAAAAAAGACCATGTCTTTCTCTCTAGATTTTCTTCCGCATACATGCAATATGGAATACGGACACAGACTTACATCTCTTCTCTTCCTCTCACATCATTTTCTGTAATAAGCGCATTTTCTGTTTTATGGCGACACTCCAGTCTCGAATCATGAACAAGAAAAAGAAGAAAAAGAAGAAGGAACATGAAAAATTTAGCCAATGACCTTTTTTTTAATGTGCAAGTGCCAGTAAAACTAGCGGCTGTGTATTTTAGGTTTTAAAAGAAGCCTCCGATATTTTTGGAAGTGCACATCCACATGAAAATCTACATGAACATTGAACATCTTTATTCTTTATTGCCGCTATTCTGCAGTATCGTTTTCATTATCATTATCTTGCCATTGCTACACATAATTTGTGTGTAAACTCGTTAAAAAAAATAAATGGATCATTTGAATTTTGGAGTTTTGAACCCTTATAGATGTGTAGATAAAAACATTGAGCTCAAATAATAACAACTACTGATGCGCCATTCAAAATGTAATGATAGTGATCATGATAATAATAGCACAATTTTCTCTATGACTAAAACAGTGATGATGCAAATGGCGGAGTTGGAGAAAATTGTAAATATAAAAAATAGTACTTGAAATAATTCAAGGATAACGCGAGACAAAAGGGATGAGTTACTCATTTTCATTACAGATTATACAATAGGCCTTTTTTCGTGGTTGATTTCTGCATCGACATGCCCAATGCACAATTGACTGGATTTCACTGGAACAAAATTTAAGTTTGAAGGGAATTTCTAGAATTTTCAGTGTTCCGTTTCCTCCTCATTTTATTTGATTCCTCACATTTGGATTTGGATTTGGATTCAGACTTTTGATTTTTATCCATTTTCTTTCTTTCCGGATTTTGGACAAGGTCCAATTTTAATCCAAATCCGCTTTCAAGTTTTACAGTACGGTCCGATTTCTGATTTAAAGGAGATTCACTATTGAAAGATTGAAAGAGAGACGTCTCCTTTTGAAATCCAGCTTTTGAAATTTTTGGCTTTATTCTATCTTCTTCTTTTACTCCAATTTAAATTTATTTCATTCCATGTAAAATATACAGTATACCGTTTAATGCATTTTACTCTTGTACAAAAGCTCCATTTTACTTTTTAACTCAAAATGAAAGTACCCTCATATTTTGAAAGACGGTAGAAAAATGAGGAGAACGTGACCTACGGCATTGAAATGCGGTGGCGGAGGGAAAGTAGAAAGTAGAAAGATTTTTGAGCATCTTTTTGATTCATTTTCTACATGTAAATAGAAATGTAAATGTTAAATAGGCATGAGCGGCAGTTGCACATAGAAAAGAAAAGAAAGAAAAGTGCACATGCAGATTTATTTACAAGTCTCAAGTCTCAAATGTAGCTGTAGTTGTACATTTTACACTGTACAATGTACATAGAAGACAGTAGATAGATAGATACAAGAGTTTACATGCATAAAAACTAACCTAAATTTATTTACAAGGGGAAAACTAGAGTAGAGTAGATTGCACAAAGATCGTTAAGAATTAAGTCTACAGTTTCTAGATTCTAGAGAATCTAGAGAATCCCGAATGTAGAATGTAGAATCAAGTCTGTACTGCAGAACATAAAACAGAACAAGAAGAACAAGAGCTGTTGTAAATTACTGGAGCAAGTAGTATTATAATCATTATCCCCAGAGTGCATTAATCTTTCTTTATGGTTTCATACCATTTCTACATTTCTACACACAAGTACAATGTTACAATGTTCATTGTAAATATACTGTGGACTGGAGATGATGACTACGGCGCTCTCATACAAAAAGATACTTGGTGGTCGGAAACACGATAAAACATCCAGTACCTTTAGGTTCTTCTTCCTCCTCTTCTTTTTCATGCTCTAAGCTGTAGATTGTAGATTCCAGATATTCTGCTGTTTTTTCTACATTCTACATTCTACATCCCATACTCTATGGTCTATGGTCTATTAAATGAGGATGAAGGAGAAAATGGTATATAAGTAAGAGTAAATAAAAATGGTCATAAAATAGACTTGACTGGACTCTAGAATCTAGACTTTTGGAATTTTGGACTATTTTTTACTTAAAAAGCACGAAATTGGGTCCATGAAAAACTAAAAGTGAAAGTAGTGAAAGTAGTGAAAGTGGAGAAAGTAGAGAAAGTTAAAAAATAATAATAATTGTAGATAGGTAAAAATATTTTGGTGTAATTCCTCCACTTTCTCCATAAAAATACGGCAATGAACCAAATCTTACACTAAATTTACTATTTAAGCCTTCATGATCACTTTCTCCCAGCTTTCTCCGTCTCTTTCTCTTTTTCATGAGGACTTAAGGAGTCAAGGATTCAAGTGGAATGTGCAATAGTGGAACACGTAGACTCTAGATTTTAGATTTTAGACTGTAGAATAAAAACCCAGAGAAGACAACGGACAACAAGGGAGAAAGTCGGGGAAAGTGGAGAAGTAGAGAAAGTACGTGAAGTCTGAGGAAGGAGGGAAGAGTAAAAAAAAGGTGCGAGGAGGATTTTCAGCAACTTGTCTTCGTTTCTCAGTTGACAGTTTGCTTAATTAGGTTAGAAACGTGAGGAGGAAGCTGATGGTCACATTGAAAATGGGGAGAAGCCGAGCTGAGGCAAAGGACACATTCTGAGTCTGACTCTGAGTCTGAGTCACATCCAAAGTCACAATCGTATTAGACTTCTTCTTACGTACATGTGGTATTTTTATACACTCTCCTTGATTCATTCATTCAGCGGAGGCTGGAGGAATTAGAGAGCAAGAGAATGGAGAATGGAGACTGGAGACTGAAACTGGAAAACTTGACTAAAATCCCGTCACCAGCGTATACCGTCATCATTCTTCTCATCTCCGACTCCAACTCACAGTTCACCGCCGCACTCTGGCTTTACTCCTTTTTTGCACGTTTCATTTTGACTGTGCGTTGACATTGAGATGAGATGAAGATACTCAATGTTCTCCCTCTTTCTCCTGTATTTTTTCACGCTACCTTTTTCACTCTCTTTCTCTTTTACCTTCAACTTCCCAGTTTTCAGAGTTTCCAGAGACTTTTCCACTCCTCTGCGCTACTCAATGTTAGTCAACATATCTATTCCACATTCTATATTCTGGATGCAGGACTTTATACTTTATTACACACCCGTATCTATTTGTCTACCTTCACTCTAAATTTCTACACCCATTTTTTCATTTTACCATCCAAAATTATGCTTTCCCTTTCGTTCTTTTCTTTTTCTTCTTCTTTTCTTCTGGCATCTTATATTCTCTGCAGATTCTACACTTTATAATTTAGAATGAACGTGAGCGTGGTTGAGGAATACATTATGAATTTTTTATGCAGTTGCTTACAAAAGTAGTTGAAGGAAAGGGGGAGAAAGTATCTTCTTGGTTCTTTTAATTCTCCATGTAAATACAAGCTGCCCAGTTTTTTACTTTCTCCTTCTTCTCTATTTCTTCTTCTTCTATGTACACTCTTTTGGTTTAACTTATTTGAGCTAATTAAGTTTTATTGTCTAGTTCTGATGAGGACGATTATGAAACGGAATCCACTCATTTTTTTTATATGTACAAGGTTTTTTCCATTTTCTACTCCAGACTCCGACTGTCTACTACTTCATATACGTATTTTTTTATGCGGTGAAAGTACAGTGAAAGTAAGAGAAAGTAAAGAGAAAGTAGGAGAAAGTTGTGTGTAAAAATGGTATACGTAAATCCTGGAGCATTTGATATGCCTGATATGCTTGTAGTTTGCCTTCCATCCTCTTGAGGAAAAGAGTGGAGAGACTGAACGTGTCATTTGTGTGTAAATGTGGAATGAAGAGGAGGATAAAGAATAAAGAAGAGGATGATGAGGATGAGGATGATACTCCGCATTTGCATAGATATTATGCACCAGGATTTTCCTGAAAAGTGTACACTGTACAGTGTCTATAAATGACACTCTCTGTGGTGGGATAAAAAGTAGTTTAATTCCACCATCTTCCCCACTTTCCCCTGTCTCAATGTCCCTCTTTATGTCTATTTTTATTTTCTTCCAGTGCACGTAAACAAAGTACTTTGTAGTTTGTAGTGCGTATAGTTTACACTTTCCTCAAGTACCAAGTGTACAAAACACAAAATACATGCAGAATACAGTATAAAGTATAAAAAGTACAGGGTACAGCGTACATTTGGAGATGGATAAAAATAGATAAAATCCCACAAGGAAAAAACTAAAAACTCTAAACTCTTAACTTGTTCTGTTCCCTTATTGCTCATATTTTTATGCAAGATTTGGAAGGAAAAACCTCAACATTTAAAATTTAGTAGAGCCTTTTGAATTTTTTGAATATTCCTTAAATTGTAATGTTTTCTATTTCCATTCTTTGCACTTGGCATTATCATGAGCATTACATTACTTTGCATTGTGCACTACCATAGATTTAGATCTACAACTAGTTGTACATTTAAGTGGAAATAAGCGGGAATTTATTTATACAAAAAGGCTGCTTGCATAAAACCGCGGTTCTAGATTTTTATTCTAGATTCGAGATTCGAGATTTTACATAAATGTTAAATGTGCATCTTTTTAAGTAAAATGCTTACTGTAAACATGTAAATAAATGAAAGGAGCTTCTCTTCATCCATTTCAATTGAATTAAACTCCCTGAGTCGTATTTAAAATAATTCCTTTGTACTTTAAAACTAGTGCTTCTACCTTTTTTAAATGCGTGCATCTCCACAAAACGGATAGTAATGTTTTTATTTGTACAGCGTCCATCTTCTATTGTCCATTTTCCGTTTTCCATTGTACAGAGTTTACCGAGTTCACAGAGAAAATCACTGGAATCTAATGATTAATTTTATGAAATCTCTCCAGAGCCGACTGTCTAAAGTCTAGACGTCCAGACTCCAGACTCCAAAATCCAGACTTTATGCTTTATTCATCATACCTTTTGTAAATACTGCACACATGTTTTGCTGTAATCACAAAGCTTGCTCAAGTTGCTGTTGTAAATATTTGAGGAGAGGATCAAAACTAAAAAGGATTTTATCCAAAAGGAGTCCAGAATCCAGAGATTTTAATCCTTCGTAATCCGCTTCTCTCTGTCTTTTTGTCTTTTCCCTCTCTTTACATTTTACCGTAAATCCTAATCAGTAATCGTAATCGTACATGTAGAATGTGGAATGTGGAATGAACAAGTGTGCCTTTGAAACACGCACAATTGTACCATCGACAGATCAATACATGTGTGCAATGGGCTTTAAATTTGAATACTACAGACTACAGACTTTCACCAAAGTGAAAATTAGAATTATGATAGAAACATGAGGGATTTTACTCGTGTGATTATCTTGTCCCTGATGAACTTTGGATTTTGGATGTATTTTCTATGTGCACAATTTTATTTGAACTGATATCCACAATCCACAGTCAGTATCCAGTTTCCCGTGTCCAGTGACAAAATGGGAAATGGAAACTGGAAAATAGCTAACCTGCGGACCATATTAATAAACAAAGAGGAAAGTCGGCATGTCATCACTTTAGCATTTAGCATAAGATCCGCCAAGCAAAAGCTGTTGTTTCTAGCTTAGCATTTTAGCATTTTCCGAATTTGGAATTGGGAATTCTGATGCATGATGCATGGAAAAGGGGAAATTTTCATTTGTTTGTTGATGAGGGAAGGAACTCGCATGAGATTATACATAAATGTAGGGTGTAGAATGTTGAATGTTGAAAGTAGAATGTTGATATAGGAGAAAGTAACTCTACTCTACACTAAATAGTATTCTCCTCCGGACTGGACTGGTTTGGGCTGTGCTAATAAAGTATGGCCGTAATTTGCATAAGTTTTTGATGATGATGATCAATGAAGAGTGAACAATGAACACATAGTACATGATCCGTAGTACAAAACAAACTTTCACTCTCCCATTCTCAAAATTGTTGCATACTTTTACTTTTAATATCTGCTGTGCATAGTCCACATCCATTGCACACACAAATCCTACACATTTCATCCATCTCGCATGTACACTGTACATTATTCATAATAACCCAGCTGAGCTGAGGATGAGATGGATGACTGCGGAGCGTAAATTGTAATTTTGTACATAGTGAACATTGTACATGTGTGTTTGCATTGTGTGTATTGTGAAGGATGCAAAATCCTTGTATTTAGTATTTAGTATTCAGCCTCTCCATTTGTGAAAAGTACAGTGTACTTTGTGTACATGTGTATGCAAATATTTGCTGAATGTGCAATATTCCTCTCGCTTCCTGTTCCTCCGAGACTCGAGATGAGGGACTAGAAAACATCCTTCTGAGGCAACGTCGTTCGTCTAACGTCAACCAACAACAGAACCAAACAAAACCGAGCCATCATCTCAACTATTTGACTATCGCCATCTCCATCTCCATCGTCAACCCAAGCCAAGCCAAGCCAAAACAAGCAAAGCCAAAGTATGTAAAACTATGTAAAGAAAAGCTGGCATTTCTTTTCAATTTCCCAAAGAACACTATAGCTTCTAAAATTCATAGTAGATAGTAGACTACTCATCGATATAATATCCAACTCATGGAGAAAGCACCGTGGAATGTAACCTGTGCATTTATTTTGATGATGTTGTGAATTGTGAAAGATTTTGAATCTCTTGATTCTTGATACTTGATACTGGGCTATTGACTATAGTCGACATTGGCAAACACATACATTATACATTCCACATTTTACTTACACAATGTGCATTTGTACATTTTACATGCAAATGTACAGCGAATACTTTATTCTTTATACTTTATACTTTCTACTTTATACGGAATAGGGAATGCAGAAGGCAGAAGGTAGATTAGAGACCAAGTGTTTCGTAATGCAAAAATATTGATCCCCCTACGCATTTTACAGCACTTTTGGGCCCTCGTTGAGACTTTACTTGAGTAGAGCAACTTTCACCAGGATTTTCTTTCCACTCCAACTACAACACAACACAATACCATACCACGGCATGAAATGCTTGTGTGTACAAAAGTACATTTGTATTTTCTACTATATACTTTTACTTGCTCTTTCATCCTTTGAGGTTTTTCCAGGTACTTTTACATACTTTCACATAATATTATATGCTGTACAATATAGTTTTGATTGTGGAAAAAGAGCTTAGTTTTTTGTGCTTTCTGGGGAGAATCTGCGGTACCTTTCCTCTCTTTTCTATTTTCTCTACTTATCTTGATTCTTGATCCTTGATCCACATTTGCATCACACGTTTTATTACTAGAATTATTACACACTCCACAATCCACACGCATAATAAAATAATAATACACACAAACACAAATACAAGTACAAGTACAAACAAGTACAAATATTAATATTTAATATGCACAGGCAAAAATTATAGAGAAGTAAATTCCTTTTTCCGCTTACTAATTTTGTACACATGTTCCCATGTGATCTTATATTATTGGGTTAGCTGTTAACTGCTCCCGATTTATTTTGTGCGTAGAGGGAATAATGTATGGCGGATGAATACTGGATGCCGGAAACTGGAAACTGGGAACAGCTCACATTGCATAATGAGGTTGGGTTGTCTTTACATGGAAAAATTAAGAGCGGCTCCATATTCCATACCAAAAGGTAAATTTGCACTGTGTACTGTGTACATTTAGAAGCCAGATCCAAAGCTACGGTGTGGTTTGCATAAATTAACTGAGAGAGAGAAGTGGATTCGGGGGAAAAGAAACCAAAGTGGTACGTGGAAAGTGGAAACTCAACAGAATGTGCACGCACTGTAATACTTGTACTTGTAATATGAGTTTTGTAATTCAAGCACCTTGTGTCTACATTTTACATGGTCTCATATCGCACTCGACGGGCTCTGTTTCAGGTTTCAGGCTCACTGCTCCTGCTTCAGTTTTCCTGTGGTTGACATCCGAATTGGAATCCGAAACCAAAACCAAAACAAGTGAGAATCAGACTAAAAGATGTGTTTGTTTTTGTCCATGTCCACATATTTACTTTTTACCCACTGATTTATGATTTAGGAGGCAACTGAGGGATTTCATGTACTTTGATTCAAAATTAAAATTCCAATGCAATCCTTCAACTTAAATGTTTAACGTTGAGAGTTGAGAGTTGAGAGTTGTGAGTTGGACGTGCTAATAACTGCAGTTGTGTAAGCTGTAGTTATTTAGTAGAGGGTTCTTTGCTCCAGGCTGTACACTGTACACTGTACACATTTTAGTATTCTTGTTCTTAGTTCTTAATATTTGTATTCTTATCTTAGTTCCCAAGAAGCATACATCATTCATAAGGAAAGCGACAAACAAACAAGAAATTACATAAAGTACAAGTAGGAAGAGTAAAGCACTGAAATCCGAACTGGAACTGTCTCCTGTCCATCGGGAATTTTAATAGATGCCTTTAGAATTCACAAGACACTCATTTGTTTTCGCTCGTGGAATCTCCAGTCTCCAGTCTCAAGTTTAGAGTTGAATTATAAATTCTGCCACGAGTTTCAAATTTCAAATTTCCTCAACCCCTTTTTCTCCCTTCCGAGTAATAACATTTACAAGTTACACGTGAAAAGTAAAAACAAATCAAGAATCCAGAATCAAGAACAGATGGAAGATGAACTCATCATATCAAATACCAAGTACCAAGTACCAGGTTTCTTATTTCTTCTATTTGTATTGCATACTGTATAACATGTTTAAAGAAAGCATGCTAATGACTCATTAGTAATGAGCATTAAAAAGCTTTCTAAAAAGCTATCTAAAGAAACCCCTGACAAAAATTATCCATCAAGAGAAAACTTGAAGAAGTCAAGGAAAAGAGACAAAAACATAAATATCTACAAGAACCATTCATTCTGATTTAGAGAAATTACACAACTTGTGACTGCGGTGTCAAGAATCAAGAATCAAGAGTAGTTTATTTTATGCAGAATGTAAAATGTGAAATGCAGAAAGTAGATCCTAGATTTAAGATTTCAGAGAATCGTTTAGCATGAAAAGATAAAAGTCTTTAGGCCATGTATGTTACATTGTCTTGTCATGTTATGCCTCGTCTTCCTTTTCGTTCTTGTTCTTAGTATACTTTTCTTTCTCCTTTTGCTTTCTCTGCTTGTCTTTTGTGACTTTTCCTTTCCTCCAATATAATTCACCGGCTCAATCGAAGCGTAAGAGAAAGACAGAAAGAGAGACAAAATTGGCCCGAGCTGAGTTCAGTTTAGAGTTTACAGGGTATTGAAATTTCTACCGTCCTTTCTTATTATTTCTATATATTTTACATTCTACATCTACTTTTGCCTTGACTTGGCTTCCACGTTCCACGTACTTTTTTGTTGGCTCTCTCTCTCTGTGTCTTTTTATGTCGCTCCTTCTTTTACTTTCCCTCTTGTCACATTTGACTCCTCATCTTTTACAGTCTCGTCATGCCCTGGCATAATGTCATATGTCTTAGACCGTACTCGGTACAGTTATGCATGTCGCATGTCGCTCGACTCTCGACTCTCGGCTCACATCTCACAAAATAACATAACATAACATACCAAATATCAAAGTTGGTAGTCGGCAGGTTTGGCAAGCTCATTTTTCAAACCAATTTTCATCCTTCTATATTTTACGTCATCCACTTATACATATAATACTATGTTTAACAGGATTTCCCCCTTTTTATTGTGCTTATTAGTTAAAGGTATTCTACATGTAAAATATAAAGTATTTTTTCCGTTCGAAGTTTTTTTTACTGATATTTCATATATAAATAATTTCAACCATTAACATTTATAATTTTTTTAATTTTGAATTTTTAAACGTACTTGAGATAAAATTCATAATTATGAGCTTTGAAAAAGTACACTGTATTTTTTTCGCATCTTTTTTAAGTATTTTAGTACACTTGATTTAATAATGATATGAAGATTGAAGAGCTGCTTTACTTTAGTGGTTAAAAAGACGGTAGAAATGTAGGTTAATTATCTCACAGTACGATGTGATGTGAAGTGGAGGTAAAAAAAACAAGGAGGAAGAGTGCGGAGAAAGAAATTTCCTGTAAATTATGTATGTAGCCTCTAAATTCTAGATTCTAGATGGTAGATTGTAGACTTTTGATATTAGATGTATACTCATTTTGCATTATGCATGCTGCATAGTACACACAAAATTTTTGGCAAAGAGAATGGAATATTCTATTGTAAAAAATAGCGGGGATGAAGAGAGCAAAAAAGATGCAAAATGAAAAGGAAGGCGGTGGAAGAGAAAATATTACATATTATTATTATTATATAGAGGAAGCGAGAGGAGGGAAATGAGAAGGAGAAGAAGCAAGAGCGTGTGATACACATACAAAAAAGGGTGGGGAATGGAGAAAGAGTTTTAGTATTGATTAGGACGGGTTTAATAATCTGATAGAGTTTCCATTCCATTTCATAGATGAATATGAAAAATGATTCTGCGGAGGCATCTCACTTTGAATTGGAGCTAGAGCTGGAGCTCTTCCACTTTCCCCCGCTTTACTCATTCACTCATTCTACTTTCTTTACTTTCTCCACTTTCTCTGCTTTCTACTTTCTCCACTTTCTCTTTTTTCTCTACTGTCTCTAGGTACAATGTAGAAAGTAGAAAGTAGAAAAAAGAAAGTGGGGAGTACAATGGCTTACTGCGTAAATGTCGGTATGTACAATCTACATGTCGGTATGCATTCCACAGACAGGAGTATGGAGTAAAAAGTATTGAGAGTAGAGTGGTAGAGTAGCAGAGTGGGCCACGTAGCTAGTAGTCAACCAGAAAGCATCTCAATTTAACCACCAACAATCCACAACCGACTACCAACATTTTTCCTTTCTGCATCAGCATCAGCATCAGCATCACCGTCTTACATCATGACTCACAGACTCAAAGAAGATGAAGACGAAAAGAAAGAAGGAATTTTTTTCAGGTTTGTCTTCATCCTCTTCTTCTTTGCCTTCTTTGTCTGATTTTGGTCTTTTGGTCTGATTGAAACTCAGGCGTTATACCTTTTTTTTTCTTTCGCATAGAAATGAGACGGTATAGCAGGATAGGAAATATCAAATAAGATAGGATGCTCCATCATCAACACCAGCTCAAGGAGAAAGCTCAAAAAGGATGGAATATGAAATATGAAATAATAAGTAAATTTCCATGTGTGTACATTGTACATTGTACAAGGCTGTTTTCATAATAATAATAAGGTGGTGACGGGCTGAACTATGAAACTGTGGAGCTATGAAGCTATGGATTTTTACAAAGAGCTGATCCGGATCTGAATTCTTGGCGCGTCTACATACATGTACATTGTACATGTATACGCTCTAGAAAATTCCACCTACTTTTATTAAGTGGAACGGAAAAGGGAAAAGGTGCATGACTTTTATCATCAGCAGTCAGTAGTGAAAAGTGAAGTTCATGTATGAAATTCACAATCTACTATCTAGTATCTTCAATCTTCAATCCACAATAGACACACGTGAGGATTTCATCTACATGTCAATATTCAAATCCAAATCCAAATCGATATTGATATTCGATATCAATATTAAAAAGTGAGTGGGAGCTGATTCTTCTTTTCCAGAGACCCTAAAATTCAAGGTGTAAACTATGCTCTGCTTACATGCATATGCACATGGGAACTTAAATTTAAATTTTAAAAGGGCGGGAAATGAGCGGCGCGCGACCTTCAAAAAAGATGGATGAATGAGCCAATTTCACTATGTGAGCATCTTGCGGTGAAATAGCCGAAGTAGTGTACTTACTTACATACTTAATGTATGTACATGACATGGAAAAAGATAGGACTAAAAAGTTATTATAGT
>JABASP010002245.1:0-21615 GCA_019776565.1 Sminthurinus signatus | reverse complement strand
TATTGAAGCCGCCCCACATCCTTCTAGGTCACCTGGTTCCGATTCTGTGACCCCAAACGTGAGGCAAGGTCAAAATCGACGGGACAAAAGTCTGAATACACTTTGCACGTTTTTATATAGTTTTATATGAAATCGTGAATTTCTTTGTACAAACTATTTTTATTATAAAAGTTCAATCACTTGTAAGCGTAGAATGCTAAAGTACATGTCTGTGCGACGAGTAGAACCGTCACAATAAAATCCTGAAAAATTTCGGATTTCCCCATTTAAATGCATTGGAAATCGGGAGTGCGCTGCAGTCAAATCATGATAATTCATATTTCCCGGGTGAAACCTATAAAACCGATTCCATATTCTTAAAGATGAAGAAAAATGGATACTAAAAAGTGTTACTTTAATTACATTCGGTCAAGATTTCGGTATTTTCTAGGCTATAGAACAAATAAAACGGAGAAAAGCATCGAGAGACTGCATGAAATTAACGTTTTCTTTGTCTTTTTCCTGTTTTATTTGTTCTATAGCCTAGAAAATATCGAAATCGCAACCGACTTTAACTAAAGTAACACTTTTTAGTATCCATTTTTCTTCATCTTTAAGAATGTGTAATCGGTTTTATAGGTTTCACCCGGGAAATATGAATTACCATGATTTTAATGTAACTCCCAATTTCTAATGCATTTAAATGGGGAAATCCGAATTTTTTCAAGATTTAATTGTAAAGTAACTACGAATCGCACAGATATGTACTTTAACACTCCACGCTCACAAAATCATGGAGTTTTATAATAAAAATACTTTGTACAAAGAAACTTCCGATTTCATATAGAAACATATAAAAAAGTACAAAGTGTATTCAGACTTTTGTCCCGTCAATTTTGACCTTACCTCACGTTTGGGGTCACAGAATCGGAACCAGATGACCTAGAACAACGTGGGACGGCTTCAAAAATAGGAAATCGTATTTCCAAAAACTTTCTCGCTTGAACGATGGTCGAAAAGTCCCGGTGTCATCCTCAAATCGGGAGTTGAAGTAAAAGTGCATGGGGGTATTCATAGTTATGGCCGGTACTGTATCTAGAATCCAGAATCGAGAATCTAGATACATGTACAAATGTGTGCTAATATCTATGTGTTACATGTATGTGTTATGGGACTACCTGTATTCTGTATTTCAGTTTCAGTTTGATTGTGAATTTTGAATTTCAAAGTTGGAACTCTCTTCCTCCTCCTTTCTTTTTCTATGTACGTGCACCATTCCATTTTTATTTCCCTCCTCTACCACCACCACCACCACCACTACTGTTACTACTTCTGGAAGTTATGAAATACTGTCTCATAACCTGCAATGTCCCATGTACCGCGCATTACGTCCAAAATATAAAAAAGGTCAGAAAAGAAGAGAATACGAGAGTATGAGGACTTGAAGTAGCTGTAGAAGAAGAAGCAGAAGAGAAAAAACAATTTATTCAATGATTTAGAGTTACCTTTCCAAATTTTCTATGGACATTTCGTTCCACACTGGGAACCTATGTCCCATGTTCCATGTCCTACGTTGTATGTTGTATGTTGTATGGTCCAAAGTCTAATGTCTGGTTGTGCAAAAAGGAAAACGAAAAAGAGAACCAGAACTACAACTAAAACCAGAACTAAAACTGGAACTTGGTGGAAGAAGAAAAAGAATCAAAAGGAGAAAGAAAGGACGAAGCATTAGCATTATAAAGTAAAAAGAAGAGACCAAGAGGAGGACAAAGAGGACGAAGAAGACGAACAAGAAGAACAAGAAGAAAAATTCTTGTCTCCTTCTGTCGGCGTGTTCAGCATGGTGAATGCACTTTTTAGAACTCACCAACCCGTGAGTTCTGTTCCAACTGTAAAAAATGTATAGCTGTATCTATAGGCCATGGCAATTCGGGTAGCAGCAGGAGGAAAGTGGAAGGAAGAAAAAGAAGAGAAAATCCTGAAAACCTGGAAACTGGTCCTAGTTCTGTAAGAAAAGTGGAGAACTGGAAACTGGAAAACTGGAAAGTGGAAAACAGGAGGAAAAGGAAGAGAAACCATATCGGCGCTTCTATTAAACAGTACAGAGAGACAGAGAGACAGAGACAGAAATCGAAACAGACTAATGTTGGGAACGTGTTCTTGATTCTTGAATATGTTTCTCTGCATGTATATTCACTTTCAACTTGTCCAACTCCTATAACAGAAACTGTTACAGTACAAGCTACAGACTACGGATATTTCCACTGCCGTATGAAATGGAAGAAAAGAAAAAAAATCCACCATCACAAGTTAACCCAACTTGTGACTGCAAGGATGATACACAGGGTGAGCTTTTTCTTTTCGACTTTCCATCTAACTACTATTACCACCACCACTACTACCAGAACTATACCATGTTCTTCTCTACAGCTACTTTTACCTCTGCTACTTTCTTTGCAACTATCCTATAACTGTACTATACTTTAGTATACGGTGTGCTGTACGTTATATATTGTATGCACTGCTATTCACTCTGGGATAAGTTTTTCCCTTCTTTTTTTTCTCCATTTTTACTTTTCTCCTGGAAATAGATGGATGACTCGAAATCTTGAGATATATAACTCTTCTTTCACAAGGAAAAGTTCTCAACCAGGCGTCTCTAGTCTCTATTCTCTAGTCTCTAGACTTGTAAAAATCTAACTGTAACTCCAACTCTCACTTGAACTCTAACTTGAATTTTTTTGCTTATAAATATAAAGCACCAAATAGCAAAAGGAATCGGAATACGAATAGGAATAGTAATAGTAATAGTAATACTCCTTACAGTCAGTCAGACAACCGCACATAATACAATTCACTCAGAAATGTCTAATACTCACAGTTTGAAATGTGTACAAAGAGCGGACAGATCGGTTCCCGTTCCCGTCTGATGGAACTAAACTAAATTGTAAACCAATAGGCAATAGGCTTGTACATTATACGTTATACTTTATACGTTATACTTTCAAGGCCTTGTTTTCTTCTTTACCCTTTCCACTTTTCCACTTTTTCACATTTTCACATTTACGTCAATATAAAAAGCACAACTCCATCTCTAATCTTTATACATGTTGATACATGGACTTACCTTATTTTTTTCAACTCATTTTACTCGGTTATTTTCAAAATACGAGTACCATATCTTCACAGTCAAAGGAATGAATTGAAATAGAAATAGAATATCTAAATCTAAATGTATCTGGAACCTAGAATCTAGAATCTAGGATTGGATAATGGAATGAGGGTGAATTCTAAATTCTAAATTGTGAATTGAGAATTGAGTGGGAGGGTTATAACTTTTTTCTTTTTCTTGTTGAATTCTAGATTCTAGATTCTGGATTCCGGATTCCGGTCAAAGAAACTGATCCATTCATGTACAGTGTACAATGTACATTGTACATGCATTTCCTTCGTGTTTAGTACCCTTAGCATTTGACCAAATTAAACTTGTACATGGTACATTGTACATATAACAATATACTTGATACTTGACATAAATAAGAAGATCCATAATTTGGCCCACATCTATAGATTATAGAACCCACTCGATAGGTTATGTTCTGTTTGTGCATTGTACATGTTAGTACCTTTGATATCTATGAGTATGTAATACATGAGGGAAAGGGAGCAACTGGAGTTTGAAAACAACTTTTGAAATATTTATGAGCAAATAATTCACTAGCGCTCCCGATTACCATTACCATTACGGTTCAGCTCATCTTAAGTGAAATGTAATAGCTTATGTTAACGCGGAACGGCATCATGTGTACTTAACATTAAATATATGCAGTTTCTACCCGTAAAAGTACTACAACTAGTTCTATTTTCTATTTAGTGGTAGTGGTCGAAAGGATATGATAGCATTATATTTGTATTTTGTATTTATGTATAAGATGGAGAGGAGATGGATAAAAGTGAGTTATCTTGTACCTTCCACTAATGTATTGCTCCTACTTTGACTTTACAAGTAGATGAACATTCAACATTCAACCTTCACTGCACACTGAACACAAGACACGGGGAACAGAGCCGCATAAATATGACTATTACTTTGACTCTGACTTTGACTATACAATATAATACTGACTGCCGGTTGCCGGTTGTCGGTGTCGGTAAGGCTAGAAATTTTATCATTAGATCCACATTTTCTTCCAAGATGTACAGTGTACAATGTTGTATAATAATTTGTGTACCTTACCTAGACCATGCATGAAATTTGTAGTCGCTTAGTCTGCAGTTTGTTCCTTGTGAGGAGTCAACTATTTATCATGAGTTTCATAATGGTAGGCAATTATTTGGTCGAGCATTATTTAACTAAAGTATAAGACACAAGACAATTTGGCTCCCGTACCACAGACTCCATACTGTATTTATCCACACACCACACACAGAAACACACAAGGCATTATACAGAAGGTACTGATCCATCCGAGAAAGTTTAAGGCTGTATACTGTATAGTGAGTGTCATAATATTAAATAATGCAAGGGTAGTAGATCCTCAAAAATTCATACGCTTGCTCATTTTCATGTTATACATAAATTATATGCAGGAACAAAATCCTAGTGTAATATTACTACTAAACCTTGTTCAAAGTATGTAAGTTTATTATTATTATTTTATTATTTAAACGAAAACAACCTCACAAATGTCAGGATTATTGATTATTAAATTCACATTCAAGTTCAAATTCAGTCAAGAAGCAGTCAAAAGTTTTAGTTTGATTATTGATATTGTAAAGAATAAGTTAGGAATTTTTTATAGATGACAGAAAGGCATGTTGATGTATCAATGAAAAAGGAAAAATGAAAAAAGGTGAAAGATCCTGTAGGAGGAATACGAAATGCGTTTCATCAAGAATCAAGAATCAAGAGAGCCTCTCTCCGGCTTTCTCCTTCATTCTTCATGAAATCTAAAAGCATGAGTGGATAAATAATAAATATACGTCAATAAATAAACAAATGGAAATATTTCAATAATTTAAAACTTTTCAAGTTGATAACTACGCATAAAAGATGGCTGTAGCATGGAGAATGGAGACTGGAGAAAGTAGGCTGACTGTAGATTGAGGATGAAAGATGAGTACAGTAGGTGAAGTGGGATGAGAAAAAGTTTGAACATTTCAAGTGTTCATGAATCCTTGATTTTTCCATTGCATACACACTTATGTATTGTATTCAACTTTTTGAAATTTCTATCTAAATTCTAGATTATAGATTCTACATTTGTATGTTTACATTTAGCATACCGTATAAAATTTCCAAGTTTTCGCGTTTCCAAGTACAAAGTACAAAACATCTCCAACTGAGATACTGAAATCTGGATCATATGTAATATGTAGATATGATGACACATGATAACGATACATTGCAATTTGCAATAAGTCCTTAAAAACTGGAATCAGAATCAGTACTTTATATAGGATACTTTAAAAAATTCGGAATCAGAATGTAGAAAGACTCAAAACTGAATACCGAGTGAATGAATGAATAAAACGAGTAAGTGCTCCCAACTCGTTGAAAAAAGCATGAAATTGTAGAGTTTTTATCAGACGAGAGGAAGATGTAGAAAAAAGGTATGAAGTGTGAAGGGCAGATAACTGAGGTGGTGTTGGCTGCTGGCTGCTAGCGGGTTTAAAGAAGCTTTTTTCTTGTGTTGCTAGTGGAACACTATCAGAATTGTGAAGAAAAGTGCGTCTAGACTCTAAACATATCTAGGCGGAAATCAGCAACACATAGAAATAAGAAGAGCCCGGATCAAAATTCAACAAAACCACCACAGAATTCGCCAATTCAATTCAATTCTATCAATCTATCAAAACAGACATCATCTCCTACAAATTCTTTTCCAGTTTTGATTTTTAATCCCCACACGCATTTTTAATACATCATAAAAATCTTCATCCAGAACATTCATTGAAAAACCTTTCATTAAATATCTGCAACATGCATTGGGAAAAAAGTGCTAAGAAATCTACATCGTCATGTTAAATAAATGGATCTATTTTCTAAAGTATACTGAGTTAGGAAACATGAGATATTTATTTATGTATTGAAAATGAGCGGATGGATAATCCAAATACCTAATGGCGACTTTATAATCTAGAATCTAGAATAGAAAACAGAAACCATTTCCATATCCTTTCCACTTCCCACGTTTACTTTCTCCTCCTAATTCTCCTAATGTCTAATCCTGTTATCACTGTTGTGTAGTAGTATGAGTCTACTGTTTGTTTACAAATTATAGTATATTATATAAGCATATGAAAAGCCTTCAAGGTCCATTTAAACCAGCAACAAAACAGCAAACAACGTACACAAAATACCTAAGTGTGCAACGTACGTATTTTGAAGGCAAATGGAAAAGTAGGCCTTAATTTAAATTTTATCTCTCTTTTCCAACATGTATCTACACTCTACACTCTACAATCTACACTGTACACAACATCAGTATCTGCATCATTATCATCAACTCTACTCAATACTTGATCACGAGATGGTTTACTAAACAATAATTTTCCAGGATCCGGGATACTCTGACTCTGACTCAAGTTTCATAGTACTTTCTCTTGTACCCTTGTATTACTAACTCTCCGAGTGTATCCTTCTCCTAGTAAAGAGTAAAGAGTCAAGAGTAAAGAGGAGAAGATACATTCTTGATTCCTGATTCTTGGCACCAGCAAACAAGAGACTAGCCAAACAGCAAACAACCAACAACTAACAACTAACCTATCTACGAAATACCATCACGAAATTCCAAGGACGAATAAACAAATGAACCTGTAAAACTGTAACATGTTCTCCAACAGAAATTATTTGGCCATTTGCTTAAGTGTCTGTGTAATTTTACTCGTTTAATAAATACCAAATACCGTTTATTTTCTACCATACACATTATATAGATACCTGAATAATGGATAATGTATAATGTACCATACCTCTTATGAAATGTTGTGCATTTAGTATTTAGTTGAGTTTCAAGCTGAGTGCTGAGTGCTGAGTGCCGAGTGTTGTGGTCTCTAGTTGTACATTTTAGATGTATCCGAAATCCAGATTCCAGAAATTGAGTGGGGGTTGATCATTTTAGTAGAGTGGGTTATCTCGTCCTACTTTAAAATCTCCAGATTCCAGTTCCAGAACACTAGTCCAAAACAGACAACAGACAACAGACAAGTCATAAAGAATGTGCCAAAGATGATAACAGAACTTGACACTTGATACTTGATACTTTAAGGTTACTTTAAAAGCTCCAGTTTCCACTGTGTAACAATAGAAAATCCAAAATGGTGGGCTGAATCACCCATTTGGCAGCTCTGTATCAAAATTCTTGATCATTTCATTTCCATTTCAAATTTCATTTTTGTCTTGACTCATAAGTCTCAACTCTTATTTTGCCACACTTATTTAGTTTGAAAGTAACTGAAAATTGCAACATTTCCACTTCAAATAAGCTTGTGAGTGACAGAGAAGGTACTTTTTTATCTATATATAGCTTTTAAAATTTCTACTGTAAAACATTATGATATCTACTGATAAAAAACTAACGGGATAAAGTTGACAAAAGTATACAATAGAAAAATGATAATGAGAATGACCATCAACGGCAAATTTTATTTTAAATCCTGCCCTCCTCACTGTTTTGGACAGAAAAAATAACCAGAGTAGTAAATAGAGCCTTCATTGCAAAAGGTGTAATGATAATGATTATACGGGTAATGGAGACAATGACAAAAAGAAAAATGGTTATAAAAACAAATGTGTCAATAAACATTGTTTTTTTTAAATCACGGATCATTTCTTACAGTTAAATTAACTTCTTTTGTTTTTGTCATTGGCATTGCCTTTCTGTTTGGAGTTTGGAGTTTGGAATTTTTGGACATGACATAAATGAAATGGAAAAGATTTACTGTATTTATTTAACACATGAAAGTAAGGAATAATGATACATTAAAAGGGAGAGGGAAGACAAATAAAACCTCAAATGGTGGAGATTTCAGTTTCAGAATGGTAGAGAAAAAATAGTAATGGTTAGTGTTTTGGTGAGTGAAGGATGAACAATGAACAATGAACAGTGAACAATGAGATGGATTATTAGTAATGACATTTTTTATCCTTTGTAGTCTGTGAGAATTGAGAGTTGGGAGTTGAGAATGGATCGTCCTTTGAGCAACTAAAATGTATTATGTATTATGTACAATATACACTGGCCGTATAAAAACAATGTTGAATGTTGGAGAAAGCAAGGCGACAATGAAAGTACATTAAAGAAAGAGAAAGTGGAGGGGGAAAAGGTATGGGAAATGGAATGGAGTTCAAGTCTGTAGTGAGTCCATCAATCCAATCGCTCGTGTGTGTTTGTAAGTCATAATTGGGGAATTTAGCTGAGACAGTGTATAAAAGAACCATATAAAAATAGTAGTAGTAGTAGTGTGTGAAGAATATACGGGAGCAATTGCATTCTAGATGCTACATCTAACATCCAACATCTAACTACATCCAATCTATAGCTAATAGCTACAGAAGAGAACGGAAGAACTAATATGTACAAAAATATATAGACCTTACAAACACATCTACAGTACAAAGAGTACATGGTACAGAGTACATAGTGCAGGAGCTCCATTTCCTCCCATTGATTGAAATATTAGAGTGATTGTGTGCACAGCCCGACTGTTTGTGTGTAATTGTGAGGTCGTAAACATTTAGGAATCGAGAAGCAGACTCGTTCTTTGAACGATATCGTACACTATTAGCGGCAGAAGGTAACTAACGACTGGAATAAATAGTTCTCCGTCCTCTCCTTTCTTCTTTCCTCTTTATTTTTACTCCTACTACTTCCAGCCTACCAAACCAAACCAAACCCAACAAAAACTAAATCTAGTCCCAAGTCCAAGTCCAATGTGGAATATAGACCATCTCGTGATCGTTCTTTACTATTTTCTCAATATACCATAGTGTAAACATGTACAATTGTAAAAAATCTATGGATACGCACGTATGCATCTAGTAATTTTTTCATCTGCACAACCTCTCTCTATTTTTATACCAGTCTTCTTGCTTTCTGTCCAACCTTTCTAATTTTTATGGTAACCATGTCCATTGTCTATTGTCCATTCATGCATTCATTCATGTACGCCCCCTTTCTTCACAAACAAAGAAGAAGGAAGCAGGACGAAGAAGCTAAAAAAATCACCCACACTGTGTACAATATGCCTCTTACTTTTTCACAACATCATCACGAGAAAACAATTTGCGCATCATTATAGCCGCAGCCGCAAGGTGCGGGGTGTAATTTTCCTACGTCTCCAGTTCACTAAAATGATTATTTGTATTCAACATGTATCCTACGTAAAAAAAGAGCAACTTTGTACCCTCGGTCTAAAAATGTACAGATATGTATTTGTGTTCGATAAATACAAAAGCATGTTAAAAGTTGAAAGAGACTGTTGAAAACAGAGTGCCTTTCTCTTTTCTTTTACAATGTCGCCTAAGCACTATTTTTAGTTGTAAAACGTTGATCTATTGACTATCGACTATTGAAAAAACTGTAGTATCACATTTAGCTTTCACCAGCATTTAAAAGTGAATACGGGAACTGTGAAATGTGAAAACGTGCATCAAAATGATTTTTGAATCCGAGTACCAAAAAGTTGTACACTGTACATGCAAAAATGTGTGGGAATACTGTCAGAGCGGGAATTTAACATATGGAAGAAAATGGATATCTGTCTACTCTTCGGGAATGAAGAATTGAGAATACCATGAGAACCACTTTTCTACCCTTTTCTAAACATGCACTTAAGAAGGATCTATCTAAATCAGCTCATTTCAACCAACTCACTTCTACTATCTGTATTCAGCTCGATACTCGATCAATACAAATTTCAAAGTATCTACAATCTACAATCTAGATTCTATATGGTAAACTTGACTGCTACCGATTCCTTATTTTCCTTGTACAAAATAAAGGAAAGGTCAAAGGTAGCCACCACAGCAAACTGCCAAACCAAAATAAATAAAGGGAAACAGAAAACATAGAGCATGTCTTAGCCTTAACTCATGTAGTCCAACTTTTGTCCTGTTATGTATCGAGTTTCGGCACTGCAGTTTTATCGGCATCGTTACTCCAGCATCTAAGTTTTAATTGCTTTTAACAAGTGAATTTTGAATCTAAACCTGGACTCTACCTTCAGCACAGCCACTATGCAGTACTAGTAATTTACTGTAGGCACTGCATTTAATACATTTCCCCACTACTCTGAATTCTTTACAGCTTACAGCACTTTCTGCCTAACATCTAACTAAAGTATGTTTAAGTAATTTTAAGCCCAGATACGCATTTGGATTTGGAATAGATCCAAAAATTCTTCAACATTCAATTCGAGTAAAAGTACAAACAGAACAGACTGACAATGAATAGCAGTCCATTCTTGTCCAATCCAGTAAAATCCAGTTCAGTTTAGTACAGGGAAATGAGGCCACTTTGTGGAATTTTTCTTGAAACTCTGAAAGCTAAAAGTAAAAAGTAAAAAAAACAAACAATGCCAAAGCCAAAGCCAGAGCCAATACCAACGCATCCAAATCTTTATAAAAAGAAGATTACAGAAGGGAGGAAATTTCCTTCTCAAGGTTTTTATCTTCAATCTCAAATTCTGCGTTTTGATGATACTCGTGTGTACTTTATACTTTATACTCTATGCTCTATAGTCCACACTCTACACATTATATTTTGTACACGGTACAGTGTACCGTCCTCCAGCGTCTTGATGACACTCGAGAAATTTATTGGAGAAGCTCAGATTGTGATTACAAATCATTTTTCTCCACAAGGCAACAAAGTTTAATCTTAAACTTTTAGTATGAGTGGGAGTGCTCTGAACTCTTTACTCTTTACTCTTTACTCTCTACTCACAACTCACCGATGGAGAAAGCTGAAAGGAGAAAGGAGAAAGTAGGATAGAAGAAAAAGAGGGTTGTTTTTGTACTACATGTACAATGTACATGGATTGTTTGGGCCCAAGTCCGCTCTGTCTATCTGTCTGCCACTAACAAGTAAGTGTGTTAACTGTTCGGTAGTCGGTTGTTGGTGTTACTTTCTGTTGGTTAGTGGTCAGTATTACAGTATTAGAGTTTACAGTAGTCTTATTACGTCAGCAAAAGTTAGCCTCCAACTTCTCATGACACTTCTCTCTTCCCGACACACACAAACTACCCAAGTGCCCAAGTAGAAGCACAAGTAGAACTAAAACTAGCGTATGACCATGGCACTAGAACTAGTAAACTCGGACTGGACTTGGCTAGTTCGTTCGTGCTCCTGCATTGGGTCGGGAAGAGTTTGACCAAGTATTTACCCATACGTTTTTCTTCATACTTTCATACTTTGTACTTTGAGTTCCTTGTTGCCAAATCCAAAACAGAATTCAACATACATGTACGACTGTTGACTGTTGACTTGTGTTTTTTTTCTACTTTTAGTTTTCAAATGCGGGCTCAAGTTTATTGTGTATGATGGGATGTTTTTACACACTGTTCACGTCCACATCTACGCCTCCGACATTGACATTGGAATTGGCATTGGTTTCTGTTTCGGATCACAGTATTGGTTGCAAATCAAATAGAATTTTGAAACCTGTTTCTTCTGTTGTGACAATATCAACTATCAACGTTGACAGTACCCGCAGCAGCGCTCCCTAAAAAACAAAAAAACAAAAACAAAAATGGTAACAGCATTAACAAAAACAGTTGCAAAATCTTGTTTTGGTTCAATGTTAATAGTTGGTAAAAAAATCCGGGTACGTGCTACAAACATCAAAATGATTCCAGTTTTCATTCTACTTTTTCAAAACATATTTTTGCAAATTTTCCTAAATCTTTTCAACTTTTGAACTAAAAGTCAAAAGTAAGTAAAAGTAAAAAGTATTTCAAATGTAAAAGATATGAAAATAAAATCTGTATAAAGAGTTTATAAAGTTTTCTCTTTTCCCTGGTTTTTTGAGTAATACTACTATTACACTGATTGAAAAAAAGAGGCAGTGAAAAATACGGGTCATAAAGATAAGGAAGAGATTGTAAAAAGTTGTAAAAGAACATTAGAATTGAAATTCCGATTTCAGATTTTGGATTCGGATTAGAATTAATATTATAACGACAAACGAGAAACGACAAACGGCAAACGGCAAACGGAGGCTATTGAAAATTGGACATAAAAAGTAGACGCACATTCCACATTACACATGTACGAATATGTATGTAGATTGTACATTGTATATTTTGGATTTTGGATTTCAGAGAGGTGGAGAAAAGTAGAAGAGTTAAAAAGTTGAAAATAAAATATTGATCAAGACCAAGTAGAATAATGTCGTAAATCTCAGTTTAGTTTGCTCCAGGATAACGAGACTGTTGTTCCGTCCAGTTCCCACTTTACAGTTTCCAGTTTCCACTTGTCTGTGCTCTTTCAATCTATATTCAAAGTATAGGTACAAACTGAACAATGTACACTGTACTTTTACAGTACTTTCTCCTTTCTCCTTTCTAGAATCTAGATACAGTCTCAAATACTAATCCAAGTTTCTTAGCCCGTGTGTAGAGTGTAGAGATGTACGTTTATGTATGTACAGAAAAAGGAGGGATGGACAAAGGATAAAAAAATTGAATGCAAACTTTGTATGCAGGACCATGACTAGAAGCATGAGGAAGAGGAGGAAGAGGACGCAATGTGCTGCATGTCTCTGGTCTCTAGTCTCCAGTGTCTAAAATGTAGAATGTATAGAAAGTAGAACCTCGAGTCCAGAGTGTAGATATCACCAGTGGCGAAAAGTGAAAGTTTATTTATAGGTTTTGTAAGTATTAAAGCAAGAGACATTTTCCATTCTCCAGTCTCCAGTCTCCAGTTTCTATTCTCACAGAGATAGATAATATTATATACGGTGAACAATATCTCATGGTGAAAATGTGTTTTTGGCGTTAGTTCCAAAATCCAAAACATGATCCTCTCTCATACTTCTGACCCATATAAAATACGCCACGGATCTAAAATCTACCATGTATTTTCCTCATACATACAAAAATACAATACTTGTATATTGTACAAGCTTATTGTATTCTCCCATCAGAACCTCTGTACTCTGTACTCTGTACAATGTACACTTTACTCTGTGCAGAATACAGACGGTCGTCATGACAGTGGCTGTAGTTTATCAGCCTTATGGTTGTAAAAACTTCAACATTAAAATATAAATGTGCTCACGTTCAGCCCTGATGAATGATGAAAAATTGTACACAAAAGCATATCCGTACTCGCCAAATTCACAACAGGGTTAGAAAGTAGATGTGAAAATTTTAATCTATGTACGAAATAAGAATCCTTGGATTTGGATTTAAATTCTTTTACAATTCTTTTCCTTACTTTTGAATTTTTGCAAAATTTGTATTCTAGTTCTTTTTATAGTTCAGTGTGGTTGAAAATTTTATATGATTAAGTTGTGTTTAATATATTTTATTTCTGTATTCAATATGCAGTGTCCAGTGTCCGGTGTCCAGTGTCTAGCTTTGAATTGGGTGTTAAGTGTAATCCACACAGAAAAATCATGGTTTTACTCGACCTCACGATTGAAACTTGAATCAAATGGTAGGTTCAAAAACGCAAAACTCAGCACTCGAGACTCGAGACTGGACATTGAACATTTTACGTAGGATAAAGAAATATATTATCATTTATTACGGGTATTTGTGTACAAGTTGACTGATTTATCCCTGCTGTTTATACCCATGGACAGGATAACTAGGTAATAAAATACCTCTTTAAACATTATGCATGAACCAACCACATCATCCACCATCCACCTCTTGTCTCCTCGCATTTGAATTTTAACGGAGTACGTTGCTCTTACTCCGTATTCTCCACTCTCAAGTTTAGAGTAGATACTACATTCTACAGTCTCGAGGCCTTCTTGTCCCAGTCAACTACATTTCATTTCTCTCTCTCTCTCTCTTTCTACTCTGTTTGCCTCTCTGTTATTGTGTATAGAAGAGGAAACTGAAAAACAAACAAACATTTATTACATGCTTCAAATACTGATCTATATTTATTACAGGCCAACTTGAAACTATATAAACTATTATATTGTGTATAGTGAGCTTACTTCTGTATAGTTTGCAGTTACTCATATCTCGGATCATACAAAAGATACAGCTACGTATTTGTGTGTAGTGTGTAAACAAACGCACGTTGATTCAGATAAACAGACAAGATCAACATGATTGGAATGGTTTGTGGATGCTGTAATAGACTGCATAAACCACTGTAGAAATTTCATGGAGTGGATGAGCCTCACTCCAAAATCCAAACTCTAAACTCTAAACTCCAAATACGAGACAAAATATGGATTTTGTTCTGGTATCTTTTAGCGGCTAGTTTTTGCTCTGTATTTTCTACTGTCTACTATCCATTCTCGTGTATTTGTATCTGTGTCTGTATTCTGCGTGAGCACAATATGCTCAATGATAATATAAACTGAATGCTTAATACATGTGTTTTGAACGACTTTATCTGCCCAGAATTGTGCGAAAATCACCAGGGAATAGTAAACACAAACAGTAAACAGTAAACAGACCCATACGTCCGTGCATATATCTATCTATTATCTATATCTATACACAAAGCACACACACAGTATTTTAGTGATATAGGTAGTTTGCAATATTTTATTTTATGAGCACATCCTGAATCCAGAATCCTGGAACCAGCAGCCAGGATTTGCACAATGTACAATTTGTTCCCTGTATAATGTGTAAATTTGGTGGTAGATGCAATGCTAAAGAAGCTGAATATTGCAAATTCATATCTGTTGTCTTCTATTCTTCTATCTTTTATATTCCTCAAATCCAGTATCCATATACTCAAAATAAAATGTACATGGTAGCTTGGCGTTTGGAGTTTGGAGTTTGGTGCTGGTTCAGCAAATCGAATTTAGTACATGTACGGATAAAGCAAGTCAAATATCGACCATCAAAGAGTGAGCTGCGTTTACTTCCAATTCCAACTCCAAACGACCAAAGATAGAAGGAGAGAGAGAGAGAGAGAGAAAGTGAGAGAGATTCAACAGATTTTACAACCAACTAAACGTCAATTCAAGAGATTCGTTCAATTTTCTCTCTCTATCTCTCACTCAGTCAATTTCTGTCACTCTTTCATTTTCACCACTACTATTTCTGATACTACTACGTATAAAATCCACTTGAAACCTTTGCTAACATATAGACATACATACATACACTATGATAGAATCAAAGTTTGGAGCAGCATCCGAAATGGGTAATATCTGTACAACGTACAATAAAATACATAGATACAAATACAATTCACAAAAGAGAAAGCTCAAAAGCATTGTACATAATAAATATTTTATATTTTATGTTTTGTACCGATGAACCACTCAGAAAAAGAAGGTGATGGTGGAAGAGGTTTTGAGTTGAGCGGGACTCCAACTCTGAACTGCAATCTCCAAATTCAACCTGTATGATAGAGTGATACAGCTACAATAAAACTTATCAATCTTTACAATCGAAAGATCAAAAAAAGAGGGTGAAAATTGACAAAAGTCAAAAATCAAAAGTGCAAATGAAATAGAAATATGAAAAAAATAAGAATCAGAATGTGAATTTAAGAGTGAAGATTTGATGAAAGATGCTACAGCAATTCAAAGATTTTGTATATACTTAAAATGCATGTGCAGAAAACAAGGTTTTTTACAAGGAACCTTTCAAAGATTTTATTTTTATTTTGTATAGTATTTCATTTGAAGGAGCATGATTTGGAATATGGGTAGTCGGCAAGTGTTTGATTTTTTATATAAAACTCTCCAATTTTCCGATTGATATAAATCCTGTTTCATGTGTACAGTACTTTTTATCTGTATTTTTGCTGTTTATATTCTACATAAAGGGTTTACTTGAATTTTGATTCTCCGATTATAAATTTTATAAGTTGTAATTAAACAGTAAAAGTTAAAAGTGGGTTTTTAAAAAACTAAACTAATTCAAGAATTTTTTAATGAAAGTCTAAAAATATTATTCTTTATTTCACAACTTTTCGCAACGTTAAACCTTTGTCCTGTACACTTTGTAAAGATGTTTTGTACAACTGAGCCAAAGAAAAAGAAGCCCATGTACGTTATGGATCTTACAAAAATGAACCTTTTGTGCCTTTTTTCGTCTTACTTTTGTTGTTGTTGTTGTTGTTTACACAAGTCAATTGAAGAATGAATTATCGTCACAGGAGGAGATCAATTTTCGTACCTTCTTTCCTTTCCCCTTAGTTTTACTTATAGAAAAAGAACACTGTTCACGGAGTACGCAGTATTTTCTTGCTCACGAGCGAGCTAAAATTGGATAATTTAGAGGAAAAGTTGCTCTTGAAGTCAGGTGGTTTTGTCTGGTTTGAGACATGACTTCTTCACACTGGTGCTGTCCTTGTTGAAATTTTGGTATATGGTTTGTTCTTCTTCCAAGTTTGTGTTGGTATTTGTACTGCCTTGTTTTGTGATGGTTTGATTCATCACACCGTTGTTCACTGTACAATATGTATACGAGAAGAGGTAGCTAAAAGCTAAAAGCTAAAAGAAAAGGAAACAAAACCAAGAAATTGATTAGGCGACTGATGTGATGTGAGTTGGGATGGGATTGGGAACGGGAGAAATTCAACTTCAAAGCCAAAAGCTAAATATGAATCTAAAATCCAAAATCCGAATCAGGATCCAAAGTGCAAGCCAAGCCGCAACATTCACACAATTTAATATCAAAACATACTGAATACACGATGCACAAATAGTGTGTATTGTGTATCGGTTTTGCCGGGTTAATACTGTTGGGTTGGTGGTTTGGTTTGGTTTTCAGGGTTAGGTTTTAGGTTGAGCAACATTTCCCCCTAAATAATTTCATTTTCCTTGGTAAAATATATTCATGTACAATGTACAATGCAGAATGTAGATGTAGGAAGACTATCTATATTATCCAGAATCCAGAGAATGGATACAGGATGGCGAGTAGTGGAATTAGAATTGGAATTAGTGGAGGGTGTATGGCTGTGTGTTTATGGTGATTGTTTGGTCGGTGGTATTGGTATGGGTTGGTGGTGAATGGTGAAAGATTTACAGCTTGCCGGTTTTTGACTCGGCTGTGAAGTTTGATACACCGATTAACGATTACAAAGAGAATTGAAAATAAGCCTAATAAGGTTTCTATTTCACTCCTTCCCCATCACACGCACACACACAAAGACACACACAGAGACAGAGACACGCGGAGAGAAAATAACAAGGGGAGCTCTCTGAATCAGAATCCACATCCACATCCAAATCCGACTCTGACTCTGACTCTGATTCTGATTCTGACATTAGCCCAGGCTTTGTCTAAGGCCACCAAGCTTTTCAACAGATAAAACACCAGACACGAGACCGACTAATATACAAAATGTACAATTTCTTTGTACTGTATACTGTGTGCATATGCACTCACTTTGTCTTTGACTTTGACTTTGATTTTCATCTATCTATGCACTAAAACCTTAAAGGCTATGGTACGCGGCTTTTGACTTGACTCGACTCGACTTCTTGCACTTTTCTACTTGCTATCTAATATCTATTCAATTCCACCCTATTCATATTCAATATTCATGCTCTTTTCTTACGCACACCAAAAATTGATTACAGAAGCAGGAAGAGAAAAGCAACAGCCTCGGTATTCCTATTTGTACCACAGTGATTTTGAATCTTAAAATGAAACAAACTATTGGAGCTATGGTAATATGGTAATTTATCTAGATGTTTATTTAATAAAACAGGAGTGTACACGTATTCATATTCTCTAGATCACTAGTAGCAGGGACTCCACACTCCACACTCCACATGGACTCGCATCTTTCAGGGAAAAAGAGTAATTTCAAAGATAATTAATTAATAATAAGCCTGAACAAAGGTACATGATTCAATAGTGGATAGAGAATAGAGAATAGCCACTTCATAATTATTAATAATACATTGCTAGTTTTTACCTAGTGTAGAATGTATAATAATTGTGATTATTGAAATCCATGTCGGTGCTCAATGTTCAAAGCGAGAGACTTCAGGTTCTTCCATGTTTGAATCCAAAGAAATTTAGATTGATATAAGAAAACACTATTATAACACGTGTTTGCTCGTTTGTTTGTTTGTTTTATTTGTAATTACTCAAGTGGTTTTTCAGACTCCGCTCCGCTCTCTTTGCTTATTTGTTTGTAGTTTGTAATGTTGGAAATTACATAATCAACCTCACACATTCATCGTGTAATGATGATCTTTGAAAATTACATAACAACAACAAAAGAAAACAGGGGAATAAATAAACTGAAATTATTCATTGATTGTCTCCTCTAATTTTCCATTTTCCCCGTGATTTTTCATGTCCTTTGACCTTTTGTATTCGTTAAGAAGACAGAAGAGAAAATCTATAAATCTTTTATAAGCACTAGCATAATAGATAATAGCTATGTACTTTTATGTAGGTAAATATGTTGATATCAGTATAATGTTTTAGAAGGAATAGACTACAAATGATTGAAAACCACACACACACAAAACGTTGCGTAGATTGTGTACATAAACAAATACAAATGGACAAATACAAATACAATATAATCAAAAAGTACACATACATTTTATACAATTTGTTTGAGTGTTGGCTCATTCTCCTCTGATTCTGTTTCTCTTTCTATTGATATTTACTCTTCCTGTTTTTATTTTGAACTGCTTACAAGCATTTCTAATGTGTATTATGTATTGAGTAATAATGTACGACATACGCAGTATTTTATTGCACAAAAGTGGTGGATTCTGGTTTCCAGATTCTAGATTCTTGACTGTAGAATGTCGATGGTAGATTTTAGATAGTGGACCTCCCGACTCGTCAGCACATTAGCTGTATCTGTATTTGTGTTTGTGTTTGTATTGTACTAACTCAAGTGGATCAAGTTCATTGTATTTGAAATTGAAGAACTGGGAACAGGAATGAACTCAAGTGAAACTCTTACTTTAGCTTTTCTACTACCTCCAACTCTCTGCATCTCCATACCCACAATCCAAATTCGAATCCAAATCCAAATCCAACCAGCAAATGAACAACCAAAATGACCAGAGAGACAAACGGGATATCAAGTACATGATACATAATATCAGAGGGAAACGCGGTGAGTGAGCGAGGGAGAAAGAGAGAGAATGTGTAATAGAAGAGGGAGGGCTTATTTATTTCCCCCATTTTCCATCCTCATCTCTCTTTCAATTTCTCATTCTCTCATTCTCCTTGTATTTAAATAGGTACGTGTTTGTAGTTTACATGGAGATGAACTCCACATTCGTATTCGTATTCGTAATTCGAAATTCGATACTCGAGACTCGAGGTCCAAGAATTGTCCATTGTCCACTCATTCACTTCCTGGTTTTGCCAATTTCACCAACCTCCCACATCTCACATATGTATATCAGAATGTATTTGAGCTGAACTGAACTGTCATTGCATAGTGGAGCTTTTACAAACTGGATGCTGGCTACGGGTTTGCGATTACTATTAAAAGTGGTAGCTATTGTGATCATAGATCACATGAGGATGTGATCATTCTCATTCTCGTTGCAGTGTAGGGTGTAGAGTGCAGAGTGTAGAGCGCTGTGCATTGCATTACATTACATTACATTACATTGAATTGCATTAGATTCTGTATATTTGTTTCCACGTTGCTCCGGGTTTATTTGTACTCTCCCTATATATTTGTACATTGTACTTTGCACATGTATGCTAGATGCTAGATGCTAGATTCTAGTATTGTAGTATTCTAGTACAAACCTCTTGGACAAAATTCAGCCGGTGAATGTATACATGTGCATATCATGGTTCTCTCCCATTTCCCGTCTGTTTGTCCGATCAGGATTAACTTGACTTGAGAATGGACGAGAGAAACACACACAAGCACAAACGCACTTACTCACTCAGAGAGAAAGGGAACAGTGAAATTGTAGAAAGTAGTAGAAAAGGCAGAAGAGAAGAGAGAGAGCGGAAATTTCTTGTTGGTCTAAGTAGCTTACCAGCATTTGATCCCTACTCGACCAACTGTATCAGCAGATAAAATGCTATCCCTCTCTCCATTCCTACAGTCAACATACAACATACAACATCTTCTATATAAAAGTATGCAGTACACAGCTTAAATACTACAGCTGTGTCCATCCTCCATAAATACTCACATGGAAAAAGACAAGGAATCTATCTGTCTATTTGTCTGCAGTCTGTAGGTATCTATCTATCTATTTACGATATCTATGCATGTCACATGAAAGGTACCTTTTATCAACTTGCCCTCTTTTCTCCTCTCTCCTTGTTTTCTTCTTTTCATTTTCTCTTTTCTGGCATAAACAATACAAGTTGTAATAATGTAATGTATTTCAGATATGTGCAAGAGGACTTAAGTCCTCCAAGTAATTTTTGTTATATACGACCCTATCGATTCTGTCCTGAGTCTAGAGATTGTCAGACCAAGGGAATGCCCAATGCACAGTTCAGAGTAAAACCATCCAGAAATAGGAATAAAACCCATTCAGATTCTCATCCTCCTCATTCCTGTTAAGTATGATTAATAGTCCTAGCTAATTAGTATCAATAACCTTGGATCTTTCGACAGACTAAATCAGGGCAATTCATTATGATTTCTCAAGTCTCAAGACTCAAGACTCAACAACTCAAGACTGAAGCGAGTAATCAGGAATCAGAAATCAGAAATTCGATCCACCAGTCTAATTCCAAGTCCAAGTCCAATGAAATGGGAATCGGAATCGGAGAATTCGAGTTGGAATTGGAATTGGAGCGGGTCTCTAAAAGAATTCGTTTAGTTTCCCCTTCAACTTGAGCTTCTTAGTTCTTATTGACAAGGCAAGACAAGCTGAGACAGGAGAAGAAGAAGAGGGAAGAGACAAGAAAATACAAGAAAGAGAGCTGAAATAGATAAGACAAAAAGAAAACAAGGGGAACTCTTCCTATTTTTCTCATCTTCACATTCTAGGCATGTGACGTCTGTGTACTGTGTACTTTGTTGTTCATGTTCCTGTTTCCACGATCCACAATTTACAAGACAAGTATACTTAGTGCTACATGTCTCACTCTTGCTCTTACTTATTCATTGGACATTGTGCCTTGTACTAAGTGTGAGACAATCATCAAATAAATTATTTATGGAATCACGCTGAAAACCGAAACCAAGAGTTTCTGCTTTAATATTATAAACACACAAGTATACTTTAGTACAAACAAAACTTCCAATAGCACAGTTCAGCACTTGGACAAGTAATGTGAAAAAAATCACAAAATCCTTCAGTTACGACTACAGCCGTTTTCCTCAATTTACTGCAGTGGGATTTTAATAAAAACTTTATCGGCTTTTACTTCCACCGATTTCTCGAATAAACTCATTTGTGTTTTTTCTCGTATCCCCGTGATACGAATTCCTTTTTTCTTTTTTCTGTAGTATATTCAAGATTGTTCATGATACATAAAAAGTTTTGAATGTGGAGGGTTTTAAGGTT
>JABASP010002244.1:0-21619 GCA_019776565.1 Sminthurinus signatus | reverse complement strand
CCCCTCCCTTGTTGGTTTGGCTGCTGCTCCTACACTCTCCATCCTTTTTGACGGTTTATGATCAGATTGTGTGGTCCTCTTATCTTTTATTCAATTATCGTTGCTCTTGAAATTCTTGGATTCTGGACAACAGTTGATTGATTGAGAGTTGAGTATTAAAATTTGGATCCCGTAGTCTGTCATCTGTAAACAAAGTCCCGGATGTATATATAGAGAAGATGTGGAGAGAGCGCCGATAACCGGATATATATATGTATTTTTTCTTCACTTATAGTTTGTACAAGAACAACCCCTTTAGTGATGATTATGATGATGAATGATGATGATTTGTAGATATTAGATATATGCATAAAAGTTTTAATATTATTATTTTAATTTTATGTGAACTGATCATAAGTCTTTGTTGACAATTTTTTTTTTTACATTTTCCTACTTATTAGTACATAAAATATTATTATGTGTATTAAGTCTTAAGTCCAATCTGTTATTTCTAAAATAATATTATTCAACTATACTTTACAATTTTTCCTATATGGAGTTAAATGTATAAGTTTATCATTATTTTTATTCACTCTCTGTCTCTCTGTCTTCTGTGTGTCAGTACGTAATCAGTACATATAGTACATTGTACAAGGTTATGTAAATATGTATACTTATTACTTATTATATATATGTACTTTGTAGATGTATTAATTTTATTTGTAAAATAATATTTTTTATTTGACAAAGTTTGCATTCGTACTGGCTGCGAATGTAAATTGTATATATATTTTGTGCATTTAGTGTGTAGCAGTAGTAGCTATATTTGATAGAAATTTGTGAGGGTAATGTATCATTATATATTGTTAGTGGATCAGGATTGAATGTGTATTGTGTACTGTTTATTTTTACACTACAAACATTTACACATTCAAAGATGGTTATTGAAAGTAATACAGGGATTAATAAATTGTAATGTATTTATTTAATAAGTAGAAGAGCAGTTGTCATTATTACAGACCAGATGGAATTTATCCGAACCAGGAAAATTCATGATTTGTGAACAATACGTGTACATATATGTAATCCAAAAGTTTGTTTAGGTAAAGAGTAAAGAGATTCACAGCCATAGCTTATTGTAATACCGTTTTCATTGTTTTCGTTTTTGTTTTCATTATTACCAAGACCAATGACCAATGAGGAGTAAGATAACAAGTATGTGTACATAATATATCGCATATCGCATTATAAGAGAAAAATAAAAAAAATGTTCACCAAATTACAATGAATAAAATATTACATTAAATTAGATGCTCCGATTGGAACTTGAAACATTCTGTAAAATAAATTAATCACTGTTTTCTTTTGTTTTTCATTACGTTTGTAGCTTAATGTGTATAAAAAATTATGATTCAGCAAAAAGAAATCATTAACTTGTACATTGTTTGTTATCATTTTTCATTATCTATATGTAGAGAGTAGAGAGCTAGTGGATTGGATTGAATCGAGTATCGAGTGTGTGAAGGGGTGAAATGTAAAATATATGTATTGAAATTTACCCTATTCAGATTGACTGGTTGACTGAAATGTATTGTTGTCTTGATTATTATTTATTAACAATAATAATAATTATTGCATTGGTACATTTAATTATTTTTTTTGTTTTTAATTCTTAATGTTTGTTATGTAGTACATGTGTGTACATAAACCTTGTAAATTGTAAAATCCATGAATTGGAAAAATTGTATGGATGTTTTATTCCTCTTTTCTCTCTCTACTACTTGTAACTTGTACTACCTATACTATGTATACCAGAGATAACTTTAAAACAGCTACAACATGGATGCGGATACTAGAGGAAAATCGGCATTCATTTGATTTGGTTTTTTCCGTATAGTTTTGAAGTTTGAATTATTAGGATACAAGCTTTAAAATATGTTGTAGCTCTGTCTACATCTTCCTATTTTTACAGACTTTTTCTTATACCAATCAATTTCACAGGAAATACTATAATATATTATAATATATTCTTCTATTTAAAATATATTATACATGTGTGTATTTCTAATTACTAATTACTATTATTATTATTTTATTATACCTTTGTTCATAAATGCATAAATGTATCATGTAAACATAATACATACAAAATACACGCATACAAGTCCATGTGTATCTGTAAAAGAGAGACAGAAAAACTATTTTTACCATGTCAATGTCAATAAAATGTCCATTTTGATTATTATTATGACTATCCTTTCAAGTACTATGATTCATTTGTTCTTGGCATTTTTTCATAATATTATTTGTCTTAATAATTCATGTACCAAATCATAAAATCTTCAATCCAGCTTTTCCTTCCTCCTCTAAGGAAGCATAATATATAATATATACAATGTACATGTACAGTTTCTCAATATGTTTTTCTATATTGCCTACATCCTTGCCCATTTAACATTTAACTCATCATTCAGTAATGAGCATACAACATGCAATTTTCAAATAAATTTGAAATTGACAGCAAAAATGCAAAAAATATATATATAATCTGTGCACAGTAATTTTATAGAGTAATTGCAAAATGTGTAACAGTTTTCATTGTTTTTAGTGACACTTGTTGCGTTTTTGTAGGTTGGAAAATCATTTTCCTTTTATGTGGGAACATGCAAGCTTACTGTAACTTGCAAAAACTGTACATTGGAAACAAGCCTTACACATGCCATTTCTGAATGAAAATACGTTTTTCATGGATAAATAAGACGCAGAGTATACGGCATTCAATATGATGTAACATGTAACATTATGACTCTTGCCTTGCAGTGTAATGTCTCAATTCTCAATTGAGGTTGAACATTTTTTAGTCGGAACATTCAATTTCCAGCTTGTTGCTGTAAAAGGGTTTTTAAATTTCCGGGTGTACTAATCAGGACCAGAACAACATTACCAAATATTTTGACCTGCATGTTGCAGATAGATGTACATGCGTTTTATCAGATTTAAGATTTAAGTATGCTTCTAATGTGAGCATTTATGAAGAATGCCGATTGTATAATTGTACAACTTTAGTACAAGAAGAAAAAATTAAGTGACAACAAAAAATGAAGATTCCCTTGAGAAGAAGAATCCAAATAATGAATAAAATTTAGAATGTTCCCCATCCTCATTACGATTAAGATTGGAACCTTGTCAAACTTTTCGTTGGCCGTTTTGACTCTTCTACTAAAATAAACAGAGTCAAATTCCTTTACATGAGTTGACTTTTTTCAAAGAAAATATAATGAATTTCAAACGGCATGTTTTGATTTTGGATTTTTGATATGTTTTGCCCTGCGCGAAAAAAAAAGGAAAGTTGTTAGTTAACGATTTAAAAGCGGAGGAAAAAACTCATTTTTCATATTTGATGTTTGATAGTTTGATGTTCTAACACTAAAGAATGTCCCGTTCTTTTATATGTTATTCGGCTGGAAAAAAAGGACTTGTCGAGTAAACTTTTTGTACACATGCATCTACGCTTATTTGGGGTTGTTTATAGTTTTCAAAGCAATAAACATAAATAGACATCAGATTAAACAAGTTGTTCTGCACTTTACACACGTTTCCATGTTCCATGTACAAACAAAAAAAATGATTCAAATACTCATTACTTGTTTGCTTATTGATGGAAAGATACCAAATCTCAAATCTCAATATAAAAAGTGATGAATGAAGAAAAAATGAAAAGTTCAATATAATTTTTATGCATTATTTAATATTGGAAATTGGCAGTGAAGGTGTGAAGTGGAAAAATGACTTGCTCATAAATGAACTTCGTGTTTTATGTCTCAAGTTGTAGACATCTAATATCTAATATCCACAGTCCAAGCATGAATGTAGTAGATGTATAAGGTATAAGTAATCGAGGAAGAAGAATCAAGCTGACTGCTCATGATGAGACTAGACAAGCATGATGGTAATAAAATAAAACTGATTGAAACAAAAATAAATATGATGGAAGCGCCTTCGTGTTTCGTATACTTTGCACCGTACGTGTAATAAATAGTGTGTAAAAAATTATGTACAACATGTTTAAAACATTTTTCTACATTTATGTCTGTGCCTTTTGTTTTCCTATGCATTTTAAATTTTGCACTTTTGCTCCCACAAACTTTTTGAGTATTTTTATTAATCGCCTTTGTGTGGACTCCAGTTAGTGAGTTATAGGTTTCAGACATCTCATTTTTCTTTAGGACTATTTCTCTATTTTAAGGAAGGTGAATACTTGGTGATTTGGTGGTTTTCTTCTAATATGTAACTATAATATAATCAGTAACAGGTTTAAGCACCCTCTTAAGCGTGAAACTGCCATTTCTTTCTACGTCCTGTAAAAAGTACTCCAAACTCTAACAAACTATGCTTAAAGTTTAAACTACATTTCCTACATAGGTACTTACTAAATAATGATCTTCAGAAATTCACCTTCACATTCTAAATTCTAATGCTTGTACGGTACCTATGTATAGAAATTGCATTGCATGTATAATGTACATAGTACACAGAGCCTTTGGTTACAAATAGTGGGAAAATGGAATGTTAAAAGATCTGCCATTACACTCCAGAAAGCAGTAAATTATTTGACTTTTACCTGTCCAATGACCGATTCACAGATATCTCAGTCATATCATACATAGAGAAATTTAGATTTGAATTACAGGGGGAAAATGTAAGGATAATGAGGTTATGAGGTTATGTAAGATTCGCCGTCTGCTGTACAATACACTACACCAATACAGTTGTGATCAAAATATATTAGAGACACATCTAATGAACTAATGAGTTTGAATGGATGTTTTTGGCACGATCAAACAGAACAGGTCACTGAGACACAAGAATACAGTAAAGAATATTTCATATTTACCATGTATTTTTGTACAATCTGATATCAATTGCAAACACGTGCATAGTGCATAGTGTAAAAAGTGTAAAATTATCTCATCAAGAACAGGAAAGGCATTGGAATATAATGTTCGAGAAATGCGTAAATAGTAAATAGTAAATGGTAAATACACATACCTCTAAATTGCATTACAAGTTAAGCTTGCATCAGATGCATATGTATTTATTTATGTCTTTGTCTTTGAAAATATTCTGCCGTTATCTACATACCATCTACTATCTACTGATGTTTTGATGTGCCGGCTAATTTATCCCAAATGATGATGACTTCCTCGGATTCATCATCATGAACAAAAAAAATTGGAATTTAGAATTGAGAATTTAGAATCGCCACATATGTACCTCTGCCTTGTGCCTTGTACCTTAATTGAGTTATTTTCTATTTATATGCAACATGTACTGTGTAGTATAGAGTATAGAGTAATTTGGAGTTTGGATGCACTTGCTGGAGCTTTGAATTTGAAAGAGCTTTGAAAAAATGATGATGATTTAGTACTGAAAATAAACATTGTCATTGGAAGTCTGGTGAAAAAGAAGTAATTTTTAACAAAAGAGACTCATATAATAAATCTCGTTAAGAGGATTCCCTTGAAAAAAATTTGTACACATACTCTAAAACGCATTTCATGTATATCCATTCAGTCCAATCCAATCCATACGACATATTATACATGTACATTATGTATACAAAGATTTACACTGTCTTGTACACATGACACATGATATAATGAGATTATGAAGAAACTTACAGAGAGTATAGAACAAATTATCTACATTACCTTCTGTTTACAGTTTTGAAAAATTTGAAACTGGAAGTGTTCCTTCAATTGGATACGTAAAAAACTGCACTGTGTATTGTGTATACTTGACTAAAAATCTACAAATCTACAATGTCATAATAATGGAATGACTTTTCAACATGTGCCATACCATAGTATGTAATATGACATATTATATTTTGTGATGCCAAAAAATTTCTCTCAAATGTCTTTATTGTTATGATGCTAATGTAATGGAAGTAAAAAGTAGAAGTAGAAGTAGAAGTGGACACAAAAGTTGTAGATAGTAGATTGTAAACAAGGATCATATGATATGGAAGTTGGTTTGTTTAAAGTTTAAAGGACTTTTCACACTCTCTCCCCCCTCTTCATGTCTATTTTCCATTATGTAACAAGCTAATGATGGTCATAAACGTCATCAATAAGTACTGGAATCATCCTAATGAAGATGAAGATACTCTTTTTTTTCCACTTTTTTAAAAACATGTTTGACGTTTGATATTTGATATTGGACATTATTATTTAATATTTTTCCTCGTGTGTCATACCATACCATAATATAGAAAAAAAAGTAGAAAGAAAAAATTCCATCTTCTTTATATTATATTTTATACAGTGGTAGTAGTACGTGTATATTGTATATGGTGTGTGGTGTATGTCACTTTTTTTTCTATAATCTTTTCATTAATTAATAATTCAAATCCGCTACACAATTTTACACGGTGCTGGGAACATGATAGTAAATAGTACACAGTACATATTTAGTAATCGTGTTGGAGGTTGGATGGTCAGCATAATGGACACAAGACAGAAAAGAAGTGGTGTCAATGGACGGTACGTGTATACATACAGAATACAGAAGACAGACAAAAAATGATGATGACATAAGTTAAAAGATTACGTTTTACGTTCCTTTGTACATTGTACTTTGTACACAATTTACACTTTTTTCTTTTTTTTTCTTTACATTCCTTCCTTTGATTCACTGACCTTTGACATTAACTGAAGAAGGCCGGAAATGCGGAAGTTTTTAAGAAAAATGATGATGGCTTTTACTTGTAATTTTTTACGTAATCACCGTATTTCGCACTTACTTTTGTTTATGGTGCCAGTTGTTGTTGTTGTTGTCGGTTCTTAAAAATTAATCTGCTTCATTTAATATTTAATATTAAACACAACATGAGCATCAAGTGTTGAAATTTGAACCAAATGCAGAGTCAAAATCTGCACAAAATGTCGGATTTTGAAGGCTATTTAGTTTTTAGTTAGTTTTGTTAATTTTTAAAGAAAAACTTACCGGATGGACAACAGATATATATTATATTTTATAAAAACCAATTTTTTTAACCTTTATTTATAAAATCTGTACTGCAATAGTTAACAACTTGGAATCCGTATTATTTCTGATTTGATAATTTGATTGCATAAAGCCAATAAAACAACAACTGATGAACACACTTGTTTAGCATGTTCATCGGATACACACAAACATCTATACATATTACATATAATAAAAAAATATCAACAACTAATAACAATAATTAAAAAAAAAGTTTTTCTTCTCCAGACTCAATACTCAAGATTCAAGACTCAAGATGATACTGACTTGATGTTAATGTGACTAATGATAATGATATACGTGGGAGAAAAAGACAGGGAGAGAAGAGAAGGGGGAGAGAGAGATAGAAAAACTTTTACACAACAATTATGCTAACCATAATTTCTTCCAGGTGGTCACTACCGGTGAAATGAATCCACCGTAGCCTCGCTTAGCTTTATACAGGAAGCCAACCGCATTGAGCGGTTTCCTTTGAGTGTGATGTCTGACAGGTTGTAGATCAAAGAAGGGGATGACATTCTGACCCGCATCCTGAGGAAGGGAAGTGGCATCAAATCGGATGTATCTCTTATTATCGGGTAAATTGTATGGTTGACTTGGTCCCAACTGGGCATTTGAGCTCTTTTTATCATCCAAGTTAATCGACCTTCTGATGGGATCTGGATCCGGATAATTAGCTTCAAACCACTCACTTGAAGAGCCACTCAATGCTCCAGTTTTCTCATCCACGGGGGTAGCTTGTGCAGACAGATGGATCGTGTCACCCTTTTGAATGAATTTTATCCCTGTAATTACTTCATTCTTCTTTCCATAAACCATGTCCAAGCCGAGTTTACGGAAACCTTCTGGTCCGGCGAGTAGGGCATATCTGGATTTATCCGATTTGTCTCCGGAGGATGGAGGGTCCTGCCATTTTGCAGTCTCGGGGTCAATTCTCCCATTGTCATCTACTTTTGCTTCCTCTGCCTATGTTATTAAAGAATCATGCAAAATTTATAATTTATACATACACACATTACTCATAATTCGTAATAACACATGTTTGTAACTTGTAACTTTGAACTTACTTCAAGTCGGAGGATATTATCTGTTTGAGCAAATCTGATAGAAGTGATCACATTTCCGGATGAAGCAGTTATTTCTTTCAAGTCAACCTGGAATTTGTCGTTTAGAATTTAATTTACACCTTTGTGTAACATTTACTGTAAATTTTATATCACACTTTGTGATTCTGCTTAAAGAATTCATTGCATTTGATCATTAAACTTACATAATGATATCCTTCTTCGGACATTGGAGAATCACAGACTTAAAAATTTTAAAAAAAATCAGACAATCAAATAAAAATTAAAAGCATTAGTAAATTACATTATAATATAATTAAATGGTGATAACTATAAATTGATTCAAAATTCAGAATAAGAAAAAGGAAAAGAGAACGTACCGCAGAGACAGACTTCACAATATTGTGGTGCATTTAGAATAATACCAAAGTCCATTTCCCATCTTTCCTTTATTTTTAAAGCCCCAGCGTCACAGTTCCTGTTGTCTGTGTTGTGAGAAAACAGTATAAGTTTATCGGAAATTAATGTTTTATGCCTATAAATTAACACTATTTTAACGTAGTTTTTTTCTTATGGTATACACAACACCTAACTTACGTAATATACGTAAAACGTATATCGTATCATATTCATAATATATTATGCCAAAATAATTGTAGTGAAACATCATGTATCCAAAAACTTACCATCTTCGATTATCTTTCCAACCAAAGTGCCATTGATATCTACCCAGTCGTAAAGACGATCTTTAGCTTGAGATGGGCAGAACTCCACATTATAATTGGTACGAATACACTGTCAAGAATCAAAGTAAAGAGGAAATTACTTGTATGAAAAATGAAAACGAGAAATCCTCGAGAATAGAGGAAAAGCCTAATTAGTGAAAGATGAATACGGAGCTCAAAGTTTGACTTTTGACTTGTGACCTACTTTTCTTGCAGTGCTGGTACATTTACTTTTTTCCATGCATTTAACTCCAGGTTCACAGAAGGAGTTTCGTAAGGCATCACAATCAATGGTTTTGTTCTCACATGTGGGTACGGGACGTTTGAAATCTGTACAAGTACTTTTACAACTTCCATCCGGATTGAGAACCATTTCCGCTTCCAAATATCCCATGTAAGCTTGTGAAAAGGCTGCAAATTGGAAGGCTCCTTGACGTTTGTCAATGTAACCAGTTGGTAATGGATGTGCTGGGCCAGATTGAGGGTCTAAAAGAACATACATAATACGAATAATCAAACCGGATTTGATATTATTTGGTGTGAGAGGAAGGATAATTTTGTATATAATAAATTATGCAAATTTTCGTGTTTTGTGTGTATCTTATAAAAATATCTTTTCCCTAAAGCCTACAAGACAAACAAGCATTTCTTCATAATAAAATATAAAATTACCCAAAATAGAAAATGGTGAAACTGCTTTTGGAGAGAGTGGTTGGGCAGGAGATTGATCGGGCAAAATACCCCATTCGCTGACGGGATAAGTGTGATTTTGAATTCCTGGAGGAAGACGAGGAGGAACATACCCGTCTGGTGGACCATGACCTGAGGGTTGAGCCTCATTTTGACCAGGTTCTCCTGGAACAGAGGAATTATCTCCTGGTGCTCTATCGCATTTGAATGTGGTGGGTCCAGGATAGATTTCATGATCTCCAGTCACAAGATCTCCAATTTCAATCTTCTTTTTGATTCGTTCTTTGGCGGCGTCGAAAATTTTTTCAATGTCACCAGTAACATCAGATGCTTGTGATTTGTCCGTTGGATGTCCTTCTTCTCCACCTAAAAAAAATCAAAATCAAGCAGGTTTTTTGTTTTAAAGTAGTATTCCACCATTTACCATTTATCATTTTTCAATGACACAATATGACTGGGGGAAAAAGTAAACTACATTTTGGACCTACCACCAGTTGCGGTCATGTAATCATGATAAACGGTGACAAGGGACTGAACAACAGCAGCTTTCAAGTCGGAAGCACTGAAGTAGATGGCGGCGTCTGTCAATAGATCCCAAATATCGTGGATGATACCAAATTCGTTATTACCGTAACAGTAAATGTTGTAATCAGAATCTGGGTCCCAGCTACTGAGCTACAGAAAGTTGAAACATAAGTAAAGTATGAAAGGAGGACATTATCATTGTCTTTCATTTTATGTCCCATTTTTTTTTTCAGTTACTGTTGGAACTTGGAAGACATAAAATGCTACATAATGCATACATACACTAGAATATAGTAATGTTATTTTATTTTCACGTATTTTTACGTATTTTCGAAGTATTTTCTCCAAGTCTCGAAACATGTGGTTTTCTTTTCCTTGCTCATCAATACCCGTGTCAATGGACGCAATAAGTTCTTCCAAACGCTTTAGCTCATAATTTGCTTTATCTATGGGGAATGGGGAATCAGTACAAAAAATCAGTGTTACATAATGTATTATCTACCACAATTTAAATCTTTTCAATCTAATCCAAATAAAATACTTATATAGTTATTATCTGTATTTGACTCGTGATCTGACTCAAAAAATTCTTTAAGTATTAAGTACTTACCACCGCCATCATATGCAGAAACTGAGCGTACCCACCCAGGATAAGCATTTTTTTCACCATCCTCTGCATCTTCCAATCCCCATTTTTCAATTTGAGGATACAATCGATCAAAAACATGGTGCACAGTGACAACCAAAGAGTTGACTTCAATCCATTGGATCTTTGACTTTTGCAGCCTTTTCAAACTTCCCTGATCTCTGGTCAACTCGTTCAATGTCTTTCTAAACAAAAAGCAAAAGATAATCAAGTGAGCCATTGTAAATTGTCTATAGTAAACTAATCTAAACTAGTATTAGAGAGTAGAGAGACATTAGTTTCAGAATTGTTAAAAAATTTGAAACATAATCAATAATTATTACAGGTCAGTCAAACCAATGGCAGGGTTGATGACAGTATGAGCCGCTCCATCTACAAGTTGTTCATGAATAGGGTCGAAAAAATCATGGAGGGGTTTGACATGAATTGAAAAGTTCTTTGCAAACTGTACAAGATTTTCCTTGGGTTCCTACAAAAAAAATTAAAGTTAAATTGTAGTATGTAGTTTAAATGGGAAACGGACGATTAAAAATATCTGCATAAAATATCTGTAAACTGTAAATGTAATACTGAAAAATAGTATTACGGAAAGGAGAAGTCCTCCAAGTTTAACAGTTTGAGATTTAATTTCATTGAACAAACTGTCCACTCGTTGTCTCATGAGAGACCATTTCAAATTGTTTTGAAATGGATCCGGATCCGGAGTCTCATCCTCTTTTGCTAAAAATTCAATCAAGACGGAGGAGTTTGAGCATACAACTTGAATGTTTTCTAGGAAATTTCTCATAGATGGTTGGATAGAATCATAATCATACCTTCTAATTCTTCCTGATTTACTGAACCAGTATGAATGTCTCCATCACCACTTGATGAACCACCACCACTACTACTACTTGGTTTGGAATTTTTGGATTTGGAAGAGCTGGAAGATGATGAACCAGAACCGGAAGAACCGGAATCCGATGAGCCCGAATTTGACGAACCAGAATCAGACGACCCGGAATTCGATGATCCGGAATCAGAAGAACCAGAATTCGATGAGCCCGAATCGGAAGAGGCCGAATTCGATGAGCCCGAATCGGAAGAGCCCGAATTCGATGAGCCCGAATCGGAAGAGCCCGAATTCGATGAGCCCGAATCAGAAGAGCCCGAATTTGATGAACCCGATTCGGATGCTTCCGCCGGAGGTGGAGCCGGTGCTTCAGTTACGACTGGTTCCGCATGTTGCTCTTCCGCTGGAGGTGGTTGTTCTTCAGCTGGAGCTGCTTGTTGCTCTTCTACAGCAGGAGCGGGTTGTTCTTCGGCTGGAGCATGTTGTTCTTCAGCTTGAGGTGGTGGTGGTTCCTCGACTGCTGGGGCGGGTGGTTGTTCTTCAACTGCGGGTGCAGGCTGTTCTTCGACGGCTGGTTCAGGAGGTGGGTCTTGTGGCAAGGCTGCAGCAGATTTCCCCTTTTTACTCCTTTTGTGATGTTTCTCTGGTTTCTGTTTTTTGGATGGTTTTCCAGCCTCAATACTCTCAAAGGCAAGATGTATCAGGAGGACGACCAAGAGGAACCGAGCACTTAATAACATTGTTCCTATATAAGTGCAGCGTGCCCCCTCAAACACTTCAGGTCACGCACACACGCACTCCCACCCACTCTCTCACGCACTCTCTATATTTTTTATAGGTCACAGTCACCTGTCCTTCCCACAAACGGTAATTTTTGAGAAAAAGGGGGAAAAGTCCACAAACGGGCTAATTTATTGGTCTTTTTTTCAATGAAAAGTACTACTTCCAAACAAACAAATGAGCATACCAAAGTATTTCCTAACATGGAGTTTTTGTTCAGTAATTGTTTATTGTTCCAAAACTCATTGAAAGACTATTGAACCAATATAATAAGCAAAAAAAAAGGTTAATTGGATTTCTACACCATCGGCATTCTTGTCTATGTACATATGTATGTACGCATGTGCATTTGATTTCTGATATAGATAAATATAAATTTGCTGCAGTCACCGTTCTGTATTATTGTAAATTTTACAACTCCACATCGACGTCGTACTACTTTTAAAAACTATTATTATCATTATTAATTATTAATGAAAGAGCCAATAGTGTGGTACAAACATTGTCATTTTCTTACATCGTGTTTAGCTTCATTGTCAAAATTCAAAAGGTATACTGTTATGAAATTTTTCAACTCCCACTATTATAACTTTTCTGTTTACATGTATTACCCATTAGTATTTGAAAAATTAAATGTTGAGTGAGGACGAAAAAAAAAACAAAACGATTCATTGTAAATTTTGGACAGTCTTTCATACTCATCCTAAAAGATTTATTTCACAGTTTCTCCACAAAAAAAGTAAAAGTATACTTCCAGCTGGGTCGTACAAATCATCTAAATAACGTGGACAATAAATAATACTGTGTGTAAGAGTGTGTTTAATCACGGATTTTTATTTTTTATTGAAAAAATCTCATCATGACTGTTGGCTGTTGTAGTTTGAATTAAAACTTGATTTCCAATTAACTATTTGCTTAGTGGAATCATCAGTTTTTTTAATATAAAGATTTCCTCTACTACTAAAAACAAATAAAATTAGCATACGTGTTTTAGCATATGGACATAAACGTGAGACTCCAAAATTAGAATGTACATCTACTATGCAATAATTGTGAATTACAGTCTATAATTAACAATTATTACATACAATAACATATGTAAACTTGGTCACACAAGTTTGTACTAACTAAAATTCTTTTATGTCATAATATATTATGCGGTTACATGAAAGACCGACAAATACACCATACAACTATAATGCATAATCACCGTCATATACATAGGTATACATAGTACTTGTACATTGTACAGTCTAGGGAAAAGAAAGTTGAAGTTGTTTTTTTTTTGTATTGTGACTGATTCCTTTCTGAAAGTTTAATTTGTTTATATCATAATATTGTTTGGATTTCAACCATATTGTAATTATTGATTATGTGTACATGTATAGTATTTTTTATTCCATTGTCGTTGAATACACTCAACACTCAGCGCCACACGTGTTGTTCTAATGTGGTTCAATAAGTATCTTTAAATTTGTATATATATATATATATATATATATATCTTATCTTAACACCAGATTCCATAAAATTTGAAACTGAGAACACACATTGATGTTACATAAATGCCAGAAAGCAACAACTATTTGGGACTATTATTATTTGTGTATGTACAAGCAAATATGCATATAAATTTTACATATTTTAAATAATTTTGGACACATAATATATAATATATATATGCATATCTGTATGGTTGAAATGCTTTATGGAGATAAAAAATGCGTGAACTAAATTATTTAGCTAACACACACACATTCATAAAAGCAAAAGGATTCCTGACATTTACCAGATACCACCTGACATGATTCAAATCAATGAATGACTTAAAAGTTAAAACAAAACCGAGAACTTTTAAATGAGTGAAATATGAAGAACTAAAACAGAGGGTATTTTTGTCACATATCGTATTATACCGCATATATGTATCTACTTTGCATTTACCACATACATAATCCTAACATAATCCATATTCTAGCCTTACTGAGGTTACCTATATGCTTGCAAACGATCACTACAAAAAGGAAACCTAATACACAAACATGGAAGATTATTGAACTTTTGTTCCATTCTGCAAATTGAACTATTTTAAGTCTTGACCAGTGGTTAAAAGAGACGTAATGATACAGCACATACGGAAAATACCAGTAAACACATTTTTAGCAAGTATTATGTACATACTTACTGTTAATACTTAACCCAAAGATGCAAACACAAAAATTATACAATGAAAATTGAAAATAGAGTTCAGAGATGAGTAAATGTCCATGTGAATGGTGCATGGAGTGTGGAGTTGTGGATGCAAACATGTATGTTGTATTTATATGAACATTTAAAATTTAAGGCAAAATGACTATGGTACGATTAAATCCAAAATAGTGAGTGGGCGTTAAAAAAAACTATGAGGAAAATGGAGATTTTTTTTTGTGTCAGAAGTATTGATTTCCTAAAATTCCAGATGAGTACATGTTCACACACAAAAAATCATCAGTCTGATTTATCTGTTGGTTGAATACATGTATAAATCAGTTCTTTTGTCTTTTACCTTTTAAACAAGTCTCCATTTCTTGTGGATTTATTTATTTATTCATGTGATTTCTTTTACTAAAGCAAAAACTGTGAAAATAGATAATTTGTAGGAAATAATAGTTTATGGTTTATCACTTATCATACTCATAACCTTTTAAAGATAAAATGTATACCTTAAGCTTGAATAATTATTTAGATAAATATCCTCTCAATTCCATAATTCTAATAATCTTAGGAAGTGCAATTTTTACACACTGTGCAGATGTGACAGGTACTTACTAAAAAAATATTCAGTGATACAGAAAATAAACTTGTGACACAAGATAAAGTTTATATTATGAGCACAAATATTCATCAGTATAATATATATGTATATATATATTTCAAACCCTCTCCAGTCGTTTATACAAATTTTTCATTTTATATTACTGGTTTTTAGATTATATGAGATTAAGGACGGATCTTAAACAGGGCTATGATCCCAATGCCCGTCCAGTCCAGCATCATTCGAATGCTACTCGAGTTGAATTTGCTTTGACAGTCCAAGGATTCGAATTTGTAAGATTTTCTTTGTTTCCTTATCTAAAATGGCTCCGCTTGAGATAAAAAACCACAGCCATAAGTATACTTGTAATCTACATGACATGTAGACTGTATTCACATTATTACATCTTTGTGTATTGTTTTTACTTTTTAGGATGAACGGAGATCCGTTTTTACACTTTATACCTGGACTATTTTGGTATTTCTTCCGAAATTAAAGTATCGTTATCCAGTACAATTCACGTTATACCTATAGTCAGTTATAAATTATAAAAGTGGCACATTTTATTTATTTTTTTACTTTAGACTTGGTACGACTTTCATATGAAGTGGGATCCTGCAAGATATGGAAATATTACAGAAATGAATTTTGCTGCCCATGAAGTTTGGCAACCGGATATCAGTGTTTACAACAAGTAAACAAAATTCCGTATTTATTTAACGTATAATTAGGCTTCCTCCAACTATAAAGTTGTCACTTGTTCTGTAAAACAAATTAGAAAATGTCTAATACTTTGTAACATGGTTTTTTTTAAACATTTCCAGTTTTGACAGTGACATTGACCATTTCCAAAACACCAGAGTGCTTAGTTGGAGCACAGGGAAATTAGTATGGGTTCCTCCCACTACATTCAAAGTGGTATGTCAAACTTCCACTTCAATCAGTGTTTCTCTCATAATTTCAATTTCGTTTCTCAACAGCTGTATAGAATGTATTCTTTGAAATTTTAATTCTGTACTGCATGTTCTCAATTCCCACTTCTGTATGCTAAATTGAAAGATTGAAATATATATTTTTAGGGTTGCACAGCCAAATTACGGAAATGGCCATATGACAATCAAACATGTACAAGTAGGTGGAACTTTTATTGTTTAAATAGTATACACTACATACTGTTCTGCTCGTTTTAAATATTTGTTGTCAAACTTTTTGTTTGATTAAAACTGCTGAGAAGTATGAGAGAAGTAATAAAAAAAACTATTATTTGTTTCGTTATGTTAACAGTCATATTAGGATCTTGGTCTCACTCTGGAGAAGAACTTGACATTTACTTACCAAAAAATTATTCAAAAATGGACACATATGAATGGACAGAGAATAGAGAATGGCAACTCGTATCAAATTCTATGAAAAGACGGGTAACTTACTATGAATGTTGCCCAAACACACCATTCGTCGACATAATTTTAACCCTCAACATTCAACGGAGACCATCAACGCATACAGCAGCTGTTGTTGTTCCAGCACTGGGTATATTCAAAATTAAAAAGCAGAAAAATGATATAGATATTACACATATTATACAGCTTGACTTGAATAATCTTGAGTTTTAATTTCGTTTAATGCCTACTGTGAATTTCAGCAATCGCCGTGGCTATTCTTATTTCGTTTTGGCTCCGACCAGGTGCAACTGAAAGAATAGCCCTTATTTTATTCGTCATCGTTATCAATTCAACGTATCTTTACAACGTATATTTAATGATTCCAAATAATGGTGATCAAGTTCCTTTAGTCAGTAAGTTGCATAATAATATATTATGCAAGTAATATACATACAGTACGTATATAGTGTAGATATATATATATGTGTGAAAAGTATGAAGCATTATGCATAATGCATAATATATATTTGTTCAATGTATATTTTATTTTCTTAGTTCTTTACTACCGTGATTCTCTCCTGATGGTCTCCGTCGCTCTTCTTTGGACCATTGCACTACGTTATTTAGCAGTAACCAGAAGGACTTCTCCAGTACCATTTCCAGGTTTTGTTCAAACTTTTTTGGATAGTTGGGTTTCAAAAATTCTTTGTCTGGATCCAAAACCAAATATTTCAATATCCTCATCATCAAACCCCGATGAAGAAAGTGGAGTCAATACTACTACTGATGATGGCAAATTATTGAGTAACAATAACCCTTACCAAGAACATTATGCATGGGTCGCTCACTTACTCGATCGTCTTGCGTTTGTTATTTACTTAATTGTTTACATTATTTTTTGGATGGCTCTTCTTTAAAACGAATTAAAATACATATATTACATATGTGTGAGTTTTTCCAGGTACGACTAGGTATTAAAAGCTAAAAAAGTTGATTAATTATTTTGTATTTTCTAGTAGAAAGTTGTTTCTTTTTTCTTTGTGTCATATGTGAATTTGTTATTTCCTGTATAATGTATAATATTATTTTAACAGACAACTGGCTTGTGGATTTTATATTATACAAAAAATATTATATTATTGTATGGATAGCGTTTACAGTTTGCACCCACACATTTTTTCATTACAACAAAATAATCATCACACTTTTTTCTCTTGTTGTAAAAAATTAATTCAAGTTAAAAAAATCGTATGTGGCAATAAAATGATTTATGATTTATAATTCACAAATATATATGATTCATAAAATGATTGAAAATGATAATTCATTGATTAATTATACATGATATATTGTATTAATTATGATTAAATTCATGCAACTGGCTTAAATCATGAATTGGCGGGCAAAAAGAGGTCAGTGAACTTTTCCAAAGAAAAAAGAGAGACAAACCCTCTTTGCTTTTGGTTCCATATACGGATTTCTGTGATTTCTAAGTTTTTCAAAAATAATCGTCAGTTTTTCTTTTGCTAGATACGTACAAAAACGAGCATATTTTATATTCACTACTATTTTTTGTACATTTTGTAGTTTATTACTCGAATAAAAATCAATTATATATTATATTTAACTGTGTAACAAAAATACTACAAAATGGCTGAAGACTCTTTGAGCTCACTAAAAGTAATGATGGAAGAAATGAAGACCGTGGAATCAGATATAGCACAATCTGAAGAGGAGTTGAAAAAAATGGAAGAAAAATTAAAACTTGGTAAGAAAATATAAATACATGCATAATTCTTATTATAATGTTATCTCAAATTCATAAATTACTTTAGTACACATGATAAAAATTCGTAATTTTTACTTATTTATTAATAACCATTTACTATTATTATTATTACGGAACTTTTAATTGTTTCATATGTGTTTGACTAAACATTTTTTGATGTTTTTTAAAACTGCAGAAGAAAAAAATGAGAAAAAGTTAACGTTTGACAACTTTAATGCTCAACAACAACTTATGGCTACTACTGAAAATATAGCATCAATTTCAGATAAATTTCAATCTAATGGACGAGTACTTAGAGTTCTCATACAACAATTAAGTGGAATTAACACTTCTATAGTTGAAACTGAAGCCAAAATTGAAAAAGTACAATCTTTGAATAAGAAATATGAAAACAGGAGAATGGCATATAAAGATCAAGTTCAAGTCATTGATGCTAATATCCAAGAAAACACGGAAAAACTGTTGACAGATTTGCAGACACAAATTGATAAGCTTTTGGAAACAAGTAAAATGATATTTTTTTTTTACTTTTATAATAATAATATTGTACTTTTTGATTATTTATTATAACTTAATTTAATATAATATGGTTTTCTCGAATAATCTGCTGTGTATTTGTACTAACTACTAACATAATAATCTTACATTATTATAAAGAAATGCTGAATAAATTATTTTCCCATAATATTATCTTTGTTTAATTTTATAGAAAAGAAATTAGAGGGAAAAGATATTCTTACAAAACTAATTGCTAGTGGTGAAGCCTTGAAAACTGTTGAAGCACAACAAAAAGCAGTTATTCGGAGTGCTGGTGATAAAAAATTGCACATTGAAAACCTGATGGCCGAAGTAGAAAAGAAAAAGGCCACAATTAAACAAATTCAAGAAGAAATGACAATTGCACAGGTACATCTATATATATTTTGTCGTTAAAATTTAAATGATAAGTGACTAAAGAGAGAGATTCTATATTATTCTTCTCTAAAGCTAATTTGAAAAGAATCTTCGTATATTATTGTCTGTATAGATATATATTGTGGATGCATAAAATCATTTATAGAGGGTTCAAATTATTTTTATATTACACATTAATGAACCTTAAGGTATTATAAAAACATATATGGATGTCTTTGATTTTAGGCTGCTCATGAAACGCGAATGCAACAATTCAAAGATAAAGAGGAAGCGTTAGAAACTTTACGAGACCTAGCTGATCTAAACTTTGATCTTGAAGATGATTTTCCCATGACAGAACAAGGTGCATAAAATAGAGTTTAAAAATAAAGTATTTGGATTAACAATAATAATAGTTTAATCTTTATTATTAAAGTTTTTTATTTATATTCAGATACATATAGATATATTATACTATAATATATAATATACATGAACATGTTGTATATTATTATTACAAAGTCCTTTTATAGTATACAATTTTCTTCTTTTTTTTTACAAAAAGTACACGTTTTAAATATTTTGGAATTTGTCTCACTACCAATTTGGTAGTGTGACGCAATTTAGGATGTATTTAGTTTTTCTGTAAAAGGTAAAATAAATATTATTATTAGTTTCCGTTCGTACAATAATAATTACCGAAATCATTGTTTTAAATAATAGTAATAGTTTTATAATGCGAATCCCTATCACCGTTCAGTACCATATATTATGTACTATAATATATTATTATATCATAATATTTTTATCAATAATTTTCTTGTTCATTCGTGTGTACATGCCGTCTTTTGTATCATTTCTTTGTATTTTACATTTAAAATTTTTAAGCGTAGTACATTAACAATCACAATATAATCCTATTGAAATAATATAATATCGTATTATATTATTATTATTAGTGTAATAATTTGCATATTCATGTACTTTTGTTTACTAATTTAACTAAATACATAACAACGAATACGTCAGTACTAGAGGATCTTTTTACAAATTGTATAAAATGAAGTACAGTCACGAATGGTATAATATGTAAAAGGTATAAGTTTTCTTACAGACTCTCTGTGTAACATAATAGATGTTTTGTATTATTTACTTGTATTTAATATTTTTTGTAATCTAATGTTACATGTTACTACTACAATAATAAATAAAAGAAAAGAGCTAGTTTTTTTTCTTTGAGTAGCCAATAAATAATCAATAATAGTGATTAACAAAAGACTATAAAAGCATGTATTAATATATGCTATAAATTAATATATCAGTTTTCAGTACAGTCTACAAATTATAGTGCATATTCTCATTTTTGGACAACAAATTATTGATTTACATAAAAGAATGACCATACAGTACGTATTTTCTCGTCTCTCTCTCTCTTTCTATCACTTTAGTACTTTAGTGTATAATATAATACTATTATTATACTAAGTAATATAAAATGTCTCTCACACTATTGCTTTACGAATAAAATGTAAAAAAAGAACAACACCCCCAAACCTTAAAATTAAAACTCACCCAAAGAAATAATATTAATCATCATAAGTTACTATATTTCTTTATTATTATTTTTAATAAACTTCTCTTTGAATTAAAAAAAAACAGTTTTTTATACTATCCTCATGTAACGTGTATATATGTATAACTTTAAAATCTAATACAACTCATTAATAAAATAATTAATAATAATTTATTATTATTATAACATTACATTTTATAATCATAGAATATGCATGCAGCATACTAAAAACAACTAACTACACAAAACTGTTAATATTACTGTTATGACTGTTTTTTTTTATCATTTCTCTTTCACTAAACGGACTGTTTTTAAATAAAATTCTTTTTGGAAATCAATCAGACTTTGGAAGAATAGTGATAATATAGTATAATATAAGATTAGGGAATAGAATAATTATTATTTAAAAACTAGTTTGTCAACTTTTATATTATTAATTATTATTATAAAGACAGAATGTTATTAATCTTCACCCCCCTCCCCAATTTTATTATTGATTAGTATAACCACAGATATCTGGACTAAATGCCCGGATACTTCTTGATGGTGTTGGTTCATTTATTTCATTTTCTAATGAAATCTGGACATTGTCGTTGTCATCATTGATGTTATTATTATTATTATTCTTAGTACTTGTTGACGCTTCAAAAGAAAGTGGAACATCAAGTGGTGAAGAAGGATTTTTTGCTGGAGTCACATCAATATTAGTAACAACTTTATTATAATTATTATTACTATTATTGGACTCATTTGGACTTCCATTATTATTCCTATTTGGAGTTTTCAAAATACTTCTTGGAGTTCCTGGACTATTTCTATTATTAGGTGTTTTAATTAGACTTTCATCAAAATTAAAAGAAATTTTCTTTGTTGGAGTAGCTGAATTGGTATTTTTC
>JABASP010002243.1:0-21630 GCA_019776565.1 Sminthurinus signatus | reverse complement strand
ATGTCTTTAAATCTTCACGTTGTCACTAATTATGCAACTCCATTTACAAAGTAATAAAATTGCATGAAAACCAACAGAAGAAAGAAAATACAGAAATTTTCAGCCGAAAAATTCGGCCGACATTAACGGGTATACGTATTGAAATAAGTCAGAATTTTTCATCCGAATCCGGCCGGTTTCACCCATATTTCTCAGCCGAAAAACGGGCCAAAAGTCGGCCGAAAGTTTCAGCTGAAACCAAGCGTATTAACCCAACCGAATTCGGGTTTATAATTTTGATACGGGATTATTCAAAATTCAAAACTCCAAATAAAATCAGGGTATCAAAATAGGGCTAAACGTTGGGAGGACTTTGAGATTGGGAACAAAAATTAGAATTAAGGCGGTCTTTTCCCATTCTTGTTTGTTGTTTACATATTCGAATTAATGAAGTTTTCATTTGAAATTGACAATTGACAAGCCGTCGTCGTCAATAGTCAGTCACTGTACTGCAGTACATGATTTTAAGCTGATACTCAAACGACAGGACACACTATGAAAAATCTAAAACAGCTCAATTTTAAACCAGTAAACCAATTTACAATGTACAGTGTACGGCCCAGTTTTACATGATGAAATGTAAGCGTTTAACAAGGCGTACATCATGTGTATGTGTGGTGTGTGAGTGTATGCGTGTGCAGTGTGCACTGCATTATGTACTAAAGAAAGGGTTGCTGATTTGACGATGGGATTCAATTCGGTTCATTCGGATTTCAGATTCTGAACTCTGTATCTAGGATCTAGAATCTAGAATCTGATGGAAAACATTTCCTTTTGTACTGGTTGTGGTTGTGATGACCGAGGACGACGTTCAAAATTACATATGAATAGAAAATATAAACCGCGACATTTAAACTAAAGTCTGCAGTCTACAGTCACACTCGTAGTCGATAGTATTTTAAACATGCACTGAAATTTAAATATTTAAAATGTGTATGTACATATGCATATCTGCTGGCTTTTCGGATTTTGGATTGCGGATGTAGGGCGAAAGAGAGAGAGAATTCATTTCTTTCTCTATTTCATCCTGGATCCTGGTCAGAGAGATCAGCGAACAACATACTTTATCCTCCTCATCATGAACTATGTAGATGTAGATTTTAGATTGTGACTGTAGACTATAGACTGTAGTGTTTTTCATCACATTACCCATTCACCTTTCACTCATGCATACACACAAAATAATTGCCATCCTTGTTGTTGTCTTCTTCATCCTCTCAACTCTCATCTACATAGATTGAGTATTGAGTTGAGTGGTTTCTCGTTCCCAGCCCTGGAATGGATTGAATTGGATTGGATTATGAATTGTTTCTTGTTCCTAAAACGTGCATTTACAGATTAAAATTTCCTTGATCTATTGAGAATTATTGAGGATGTATAGAGACAGAATTTTGAATATAAAAATGACCTTTGTGTTTTTGATCATGAGTCCTTTCGGATGATTTTGACATAATATGTTTCATTTAAATATTATAAAAAAAAATGGCGAATTTCGTGCTCTTTTTATTTGTTTTACTTTCCTCAAAATAGTAAACGACCAGTTACAAAAGCAAATCCTGTAAAGAGTAAAAAACTAACCTGTAAAAGGTGAATGAAATTCGGATTTATGTAATTTAATGATATCATTTCCATTGAAGAGGAAATGCGTATTTGATATTTGACATTGTGTAGACGTAATAGGCTCAAAATTGACCAAAAATAGAAAATGATTAAACTTTGATCTCAAATCTCGAATTCCGGATTCCGGATTTATGAATTTGCTTTTGAAAGTCAAAATAATACATAATACCTGTTAACATTTAACCTTTAAAAGCATATTAATCTAGTACAAACACAGTACTTTTATGAAGGAGAATATATTCTGTGAAATTGACAACATAGGAAATACAAAATACATTCACGTTTTCTCTTGTACAGTGTCCTATTGTTTCCAGCTACAAGTACATTATTTCAAGCCAGTGGACACCACAATCACTTGATTTCTAATTTGGATGTCAAATGTATATTCCTGGTGGGAACAATAATTTTCTCGTCTGAACAGAAAACTCGAGTGTCTGTGTGTTATGTGGTGTTATAATGTCCGTTTTATATTCCATATTTTCATATTCTTTACTCTATATAATATATAATATTATAACTATAAATTACATATATAATGTGCAGTATGCTGCTTACATAAAATGACAAATGTTGACCCTAATGAAAATACTTTTCAAACAAAATCCATTTGAAATTATTCTTTATATTTTATGAAATTAAGCCAAGGTTTTTGTTGCTAAAGAGAATCTAAATTTCATATCTCAGAAATTCGTGATTTCAACTATTGACTTCTGATTTTTGGATTACATTTAGTATTTTGTATTGAGGAGTGTAGAATTTGTTGCCTCAATATTTTCACAAGGGGTGGATGAATTATGTGGTTGATCGTTTATGCTTGTGGTTGGTTCAGTGTTCAGTGTTCAGTGTTCAATGTTCAATGTTTATAGTGTTCAAAGGGGTTTGTGTTTGAAGTGTCAAGTCAATGGTATATGCAAATTCAAATCCTAAATCCTTTTTCTTGTTGGTATTCCACGCTTCACTGACAATTGTGAGTGCACGCGTACGCTCACTTTACTTTGTTTTCTCTCAGTCACTGTATAATATTTTGTAGTAGACATGAAACGTATGTTACTTATATATCCAATATCCAACGTAATATATACAGTATACAGTACACAGACACAAATTAAATTATACCACATGCACACACGTATTACGAGTCCTATGAGCAACTCGTCATTTAATAATACACAATGTACATGTATACATAAAAATACAAAGTACAAAATACAGGATTCTGTTTTTCAGAATTTACTTGAGCATTCAACAGAACTTCTTCATTTCATTTCCTATTTTCCATTTAAAAATAGAAAACGTATGTGTGTACTCAATCTCTTTATAATAATGACAAAAGACAAATTTTCTTTTTTTATGATCTTTTCTGAAGAACCCTGAAAAGTTTTTGCCTTGAGACTTTCCCGTAATTCCCCGTATTTGTTCACATTGATCTTTCTAATATCTTTCCTAATTAGTATTTTATTTAAATTTGTTGTTCCTTATTGAATCGTTTTATGACACCGGTAATCTAGTTGTTTGTGTTATATTGTAGCTATATTATGTGTAGATTATTAGAATAGCCATCTAGATTCTAAATTGTATAGATTATAGTTCAATTTTTATTTGAGCCTGGAAAAAGAATAAAGTGTAATCATTAATGAAAATGTTCACCCCTCTCTCAGCTTTAAATGGGCGATGAAGCATTTATTCATTTTCCTCATGTAGTATGTACCCAAACATATTTATTTATAGCAGCAAAAGAGGCTTTTGATGTGGAAGAAGTTCAAACATGAAAGGAAAGCCATGCTTGTCATTGACACTCTTAGTTTAAAATTTGCAATCAAATACAGTACACCATAAGCAATGCAACATAAATATTACCCTCATCAACATGACGATTTGTTTGTTTTATGCACTACACATAAGCTGTGTACTTAAAATGTATGATGTATTTTATTTTTATTCTGTTGTTATTTATATCGACAAATACAGAAGATGTGATACGAAATGCGACACCACAGTACAATGATATGCAATTCTAAATATTTCGTTCTTGAATATTGAACACTGTAAATGAAAAAGATTGAGAGGTATGGCAAATTTCCTGCGATGGCTACATCTTTAAATTTTTGTCTTTAGCTAATTACATATTTTATTATGCAGATAGTATAGATGCTTGTTTATGAATTTTTCATACGAATGGTGGTGACTCAACGTCATAAGTTATAATGATAAAAACATTAGTTAAACAGCAGTTAAATCAATTTGAGTATTTTTTTTATTCTTAATTTTGCCTCTTGTTTGCCTCAGAGATTATTCGTATTGTATACATTTAATATTTAATAGTAACTAGTTTAACTTTGCTTGGCGGAACGATTGTAGGTTGTAGTAGATATTTATGTACATGAATAATAATAATAATTTTTATATTGATACAACTGTAACATTTGTGTATTTACGATCTATTATGCTAAAGTTACATACATATTACATATCATATTTTTTATCATAAGCAATTTTAACTATTGTCATTAACAACCACTATAATTTTATACACTGGTTTATAAACTGCTTATATCTTACACATTTGTATACTATGTATTTGATATTGAAGTACATGAGATTCAACTAATTTAAGTTTACACATTTATGTAAAAAAAAGTGAACAGAACTGGCTTTAGCAATTTCAAAACACACATTTATACACATATTATGTACATATTGATCAAATGATTGTAATAGGTATAAAATTATATTACATGGTGAATGATGAATTATTACAAAGTACAAATAAATACTAAATTAAAGCAAATGGTATGTATGTACAATGTACAGTTCATAGTGTAATGAACGAGTGTCATGTAAATGTACGCAAAATTGAGGGATTATTTTCCATTCTAATGTGCATTTGATCAAGTCAACTAATTTATTAATTGTAAAATGTAAGGAATGTTAAAACAGGAGCAGCAGGCAATCAGCAGCCTTTTTAAGTACTTACTTTAAGTATCATTAGTCGTTATATACAGTAACAGTAAACCTATGTTGAATCTTGAATCTTGGCTGAATAATATTAAGCCAATAGTGTCTTAAAGTTTATTCTATAGTTATTTTATTTTCTTAACGTTTAATTAACAAACAAGGTACTTCTCCGACAAAATATCTTTGAGTACCTTTTTACAATAACTGTGTACCGTTTATACGAATATACTATCTACTTTTATACACAGATAGATATCCATAGTGCTCAACTTGCTGTAAGTGTTTACTATATCCTGTCTAAATAGCTAATTTCTCTCTCTCGCTACTCTGCACACTGCATACGTACTTTCAAGTTGAATGAAACTATAGAAACTACAAACTACTCAAAATACTCGTTGAAAATAAACACGCTGTGGTTAGAACAATACAGTACTAAAGATCTTTCTATTTATGGAGAAACATACACATGAGACATTTAAGATCAATATCAATATCAATAGAAGAGGGTTTTGATATCTGTATTTATTTTTATTTTTTCTTCTTTAATTCTCCTCACCAGCTATTAAAGACACAGTAAAAACTATGAAACTTTGTTTTTATGGAATGAAAAAAAACCATGTAAATGTAAATGCAAATGATTCAAATGTATGAGAAGGAAATACACAGTCGTATGTATGGGTAATGTGTAATGAGAGCGTATCATCAAATTTGATATCTGATAGAAAATACTCTAGACTGTAGACTCTAGACTCTAGGAAATTGTACATATGCTAATTTGAGCGAGTTTTTTCCCTGCCATCCCAATCGCAATACAATTTGTGCACAATCTACTTATTTAATGTCAGTAAGTTAGGAATTAAACCAAGGAGGAGAGAAGGAGAGAGAGAGTGAGTTGAGAGTGGAGAGAAAAAAAAATTGCTCTAATTAATTTATAGAGGAATGATGCCATAAACATTCAATCAAGGGATTCAGTCTCTCTCCCTCATCCCATAAAATACACAAAGCACAAAGCTGGATGTGGAAATGGTAAAAATAGTAAATGTACATAAGGGTATAACAATATGTATCATGTATATTGTATATATACACGATACACAGTACATAGACACTAGACACATATGTAAACTCATTCAACTTTCAACTACATTGTCCTCATTTTTTTCAGGGGTTGATCTGGTCTGGTTTCCCATTGAGATTCACTCCCTATTTAATACACTGTATTCACTGAATACTGAATCTGTAGTCCGTAGTCCGTACCATCTGTATTCTGTATTATCCTGCATTTTATATTATTATACATTGTTCATTGTACACACAAAGTATTGAGACAAATTTCCAGTTTTAAACGTATATCTTACACCGAGTATTTTCAACTAACTTTATCTATTTTTACATATCATGTACAATTTTTACAGTATATTACATGCTATTTGAACATTAAATTACTTAACCTTCTCACTATATTTTATGCATATGTACATAATATGATGTAACCACAACATTTTTCTACAGTTTATTATCTGATTGACTAGCCACCAATTGTATCTCTTTATATAATATGTATTTACATTACTATACTTTATATAGTACACACTTACATTTTATCTACATTACAAATATCAAATATTACGTAAGCTGTAACGTGTAACGTGTAAAAATGGAAAATGAACATGTATACAGTATACAAAATTCAAAATGGAGGATCCACCAAAAACGCTACATGAATAATAATAATAAAATGATATAAAAGAGTGTAGTCGGTAGTAGTGTAACACACATGAATAAATAAAGATATTTTTGAAAAGAGAATATTTTTTGTACAATATACTGTAACAACTAGAAACTGAACTGATATGAACGTAAGTATCTAAATACATGGAACAAGGAACAAGGGGGTTGAAACGTTTAGAAAAAAAAGATGTGGAGAGAAAGGACGTGAAGAATAGAATAGACTCACTCGGAGTAACTTGCCCTATCAGAGCCGGAGCAAGAGGTGGGTGGAGTTGCCGTGTCTCTGCTGTTATTTAGTAATTCCGTCTTTCCACTGCTGTTGGTTCCATGTTCCACATTATTATTATTATTACTACTTTGAGAGCCAGGTGTGCCGGGGCTATGAAGTGTAGAAGAATTAGTGTTGGTATTTCCATTACCATTACCACCGCCATGAGGTAGACTTGCATGATTATTCCCTGTCGACGGATGTTGATGATGCTGACCATGGCCATGACCATGACCATGATGAGAGCCTAAATTGAGAGCTGCTGTGACTAAGGGTAGTGGTGCATTTGGATAAAAGTCACCGGGACGATTGAACGGTAGAGTATAGGGAAGGATAGACGGGATGAAACGTCTATTTCCTGGATAATTGTTTGGATTTACATTAGCATTAAATCTAGCCGCGGCAGCCGCCGCTGCGGAATATGGACCAAATAGTGAAAATGCGGATGGACTCTCATGAATTCCAATTCCAGAGCCAGAAACCGCATTCGAAATCGAAACAGAACCATTACCAGAAACTGGACTTTGAGAAACTGGTCGACTACTATTATGATGATTATTATTTCCATTGTGATGATGATGATTGTTATTTGAATTTTTCACATTATTATTATTATACAAGTTTTTTTCAAAGGTTTGTTCCATAATTTTATGGGTTTCAATAGCCAAGTCCATGGCTAAATTTGGAGAGAAAGAGGAACCTCGACCAATTCCACCAACCCCCAAACCTCCAATCCCTCGACTCGCTGCTTGTAGTAGTTGACTTTGATGATTTGTTGGACTATGTTGATTTTGACTATATTGACTGTGGTTTTGATTTTGTTGGTTTTGGCTTTGACTCTCCGCATCCGCAGCGAGTAAAACCTCAATGGCTTTGAGAACGTCACCCCCGGTTTTGTGAAGTGCGGAATCAATTTCAGATCTCCGCTTGGTTGGAAATACCCGAACGAGTGTCTCAACTGCCGGTGAATATGGAAGTGAGGACCCTCGATCACGATGAGCTTGGAGTTGTTGTAGTTGGAGTTGGTGCTGTTGTTGATAATAATGTTGGGCAATATCTCGATCTCTGTCGAGTTGGTCTCGATCTCGTTCTCTTTCTCGTTCCCTTTCTCGTGCTCTCTCCCGTTCTCGGGCTCTTTCCCTATCTCTACCTTTCCCAGATGAGGCTTTCATCATTCGATTGACATGTCGACCAACTCTGAGACCTTCTGCAGCCAGAGCCCTTAGATAATCCTCTTTGGCTCGGGGTGTGGGTATTGTTTGTGAGGGTGGAGATGGGTGGGGGTGCAAAAGATCTTCACCATTCTCTTCTTCACTTTCCGGCTCAACATCCGCATCCGCATCAACATCACCCAGCTCACCACTAGTATCTCGAATTATATTACTCGACTTGGAATTTGAATTTTTACTTCGATGGCTACTGTTATTATTCCTATACTTTTTACTTGTGGGAGTTGGATTGTTATTGTTTATGCTGTTGTTGTTGTTATTATTATTATTATTGTTAGTTGTGAGCATTATGGGAGATGATGATAATCTTGTACTAGTATTATTATTACCACTACTACTGTTTTTATAAGGTGGGGTCAAGCTGGAGTGACGACGATGATGTGACCGATCCAAATCCATGTCCATGTCCTCACCTCCATCAGCATCCGCATCCAGATCATCCACGTCGTCTCTCCCACTTCCTCCACCTTGTTTCAAGTCATCTGAACCAGGATTCGGACTCCGAGAGTCATCCTCATCCCGATCATGATCGTAGTCGTTATCATTATCATTATCATGATCAACATTTCGAGCATGTTGAGAAAATTCCTGCTTGACTTGACTGCACGAGTAACCAATTGTCTCTTCTCCATCGTCCGTATTCTCATTCTCGCCGTCACCATCACTATCCAGCTTTTGTCTCTTTGACTCTGCAATTAAAAGGAATACAATAGCGTCATTCATCATGTCTTTCGGATTATATTGTAGTCGTACTCTCGTACTCTTTACTCTCCCTCACATAATAATAATAATAATAGTTAAACAACTAGAATACTCTATAGAAGATAAAGAATAAAGAGTTGTTGGAATGACGGATGAATTAGAGAGAATGAGAGAGAGAAAAGGAGAGTGTCAAGATTCTTCTCACTTCTCACTATACATTATTCAAACATAGTCTTTAGTCTTTAGTATTTAACCTCTCTTTCTACTCTTTCATACATTTACAATTCCACCATCCATTGACTTTACTCAAATTCTCTGACATTTCAATAATCCTCTTTTTAATTGAGTTCTCTCTGACTCTGCCTGTACTTTGTAAATATATGCATTTGTACATCTTTTACACTGCATACTGTTCAAGCTATGGCGCTCTATTTCAATATGTCCTAAGTATGCTTTACATGTTACGCGGACCAATTTTTCTAGTTTCCTTAATTTTTCCTTTTCTTACCTCATGCTTTAGTTTTGTTTACTTTGGATTTTGGATACGGGATAATTTTAATCATTGATCTCTAAACTTTAAAAACTAAACATGGCATTCTAAATGGTAAAGGTTTGTAAAGGAGTTGATTGTCTGGAAATTTTTTCTCAATTTAAATTTTTAGTAAACAAGTACTTATTTATTTATTTATATAGTGGATTAATTAAATATTTTTGTCCCAAGAAAAGTTAAAGATTTTCTATTCAAAACTTTTTTCAATGGACAAAATTAAAGTTTTTTCAATTTTCGTCTCTAGTCTAAGTCTAGAGTCTCGACAGTCGAGAGTCGAGAATTGAGAAATCTAGAATGGAGAATCGACAAGATGAGAAATTTAGATTTTGGCCTGTACTATATTTAGATTGTAGAATGTAGAATTAAAATTTAATATAATATTTGACGAGGACGTACTGAATCCAGATACAAGATACAATGTACATTGTATATTGTACAGTTCAAAGTGGCGACAGGGGGTATAGTTAAGCTACTTATTAGCCGTACAATTGTAAGCTGGGTTGAGCTGAAAATGAAAAATGAAAACAAAGTGGCGAAAGAAATATGAACATTGTATATTCTATACATATACGTGTATAATGCATAATGTGTGAGGTGAGGAACGCCTACGAAGAGACCAAGAGAGAGAGGAAGGGTTGAATTCAAAGGGTGAACTGTGACTATTTCATATTATGTGTAGGGATAAATGTACATTGTACACATATATTGCTAGTGTCTAGTGTGACATGTATCTCAAGTGTAGAGATACAAAGAAACATAGTGGTTGACTGTACAATGTACATTGTACAATGTACAGTGGCTCAAAAGTTGAAACTCCAGCTCAAAGACTAAGGGATACAAAATAGAGAGTTGAGGACAGATGTCGAACTGAATGAATAAAATTGAATTTTATCTATTGTGTATCTGGTGACTTTGATTCTTTTTTTTCTATCCTCTATTTCCAAATACAGACTGGAATGCAATATATTGACATTGAAACCTGAGCCTCAGCCTGGTTCTGCTTATGGCTTTGGCTCTGACTATGACTCTGGTTTTGTATTTATCTCCACTACGCTTTTTCACTCTTATTTACTCTCCCTTATTCAAATTATTTTTTATGTACAATGTATATTTTGCATGTTCTCAAAATCTTTAGATCTAAAGGTAAAAGAGCTATGATAAATTTAAAAATTCTAAGACATGCACAATTTCCAATACACACTTTGATAAATGTGGGTAAAAGTCTATCTTTTGTTAAATTATTGCAAGAATTTCAAATTTATCCCTATTATTTTACAATATTTGAAAATTTTATTTGGGAAAAAACAGTCATTGCATAGAAAAGCAGAAGAATAGAAAAATGGGCAAAAGTATTACAATTTGAATTTAAATTTGAGCAAATAACATGGAGAAAAGTGTTTATTTGAAAAAATTTTAGTGACAGAATCAAATTTCCAATAGGGTACACATGAAACGATTTTAGATTCTTGTATCTACAATTTGACTCTTTGCGTGTACATAACAAGGTTGTGAGTGTGTGTGTGAGAGAGAGAATCTTACTGTATACAAAAGGAAGGGAAAGTCGATCAAAAGAATAGCTTAAAAGTTAGATTTGCAATACAAAGTACACAATGGGAAGAGGAATTGAAATATTTAAAAAGAGAAAGAAGAAGACGAAGAAGAGAAAGAGTGAAAAGTTAGAAGTTATTCAATTCTCTGTCCTCTCTCTTGTTGGAGACAGCTTCTTTTTCAATGACACGGATACTTATTCTCACTCTCCCTTTCACTCTACACTATACATTCTACATTCTACACTCTGTCGTACATTTGACTCTTATACATATGTAATTCTCTAGTATCTACAGTTTGAGAGATCAACTTGGAAATTTTATCTTTCTTCTTTCCTCCTCTGTGTATCTACTATATCATACATTGTACATTGTACATGTATTATCCATCACTGAGATCATTCTCGCCTTTCCCATCTCTTTGTACTCTTCTTCTCCTCCGTCTTATTCTTCTTTGCTCTCTTTTCTCTTTGTGGAAATTCAACAAAATAATATATTATTTTCTACTTTGTACTTTGTAATTGAACAATGGACTTGAGAGAACAATAGAAAGTTTCTCAAGATTTCCCGCTATACATTTCTATTTTATTCTATTTTGAAACTTGGATCTTTTGATTTTCATGCTCCCGCATGTACAATGTACATACAAATGTATTTTGTGCACATTTATATTGTACATTGTAAACTACTCTTTTTACTCAAGAAATAGTAATACTGCTTATTTATTCTTTGTAGATAAGTGTACCTTTTACTTTTTACTCTGTAGTACTTGTACTTGTGCTACACGTGGTTCAAGGTACAAAGTACAAGAGTAGAGTACTTTCTACTTACTACTTACAAGTTTCAAGAAGAAAGAAAAGCAAGGGTGTTTTGTAATGAGATCAATAAACAATACAATATGGAATCAGTAATTTGATTTTGAGAGTAAAGAGTAAAGAATGAGGAGTGAGGAGCAATAAATATTACAAGAGAGAGATACTTCTCATATATAATCTACCGTCAATCACACTTTGACAATAAATACGATAGTTTGAAAAATTCCTTCCGCTGTACAATGTGTAATGTACATATTTCTGTAGGTCTGTTTTATACTCTCAAATACATGTCTTATATTTTATTTGAACAAATACATATACAATACACACTATGAAATGGGAAATGGTAATGCGACAGTGTCATATTGCGGGGGATGGAAAAGAGACAGATTCCTTTTGGTTCATCGTTCATCACCAAAAAGTATTAAGTACCAACTGCTCCAGAATACAGAATACATGGACATTTATTGGATTTATATTGATATGAGTGTGAGTATAATATGAGGAAAAATCTTGAATGTTTCACGTCCAATTCCAAAAATTCCATCTTCATCCCCATCCCTCGCATCTACTGTACTGAATACATAATATGTGCACACAACATACAGTATACAGTCTACACATACGCATTCTGGTCTGGAGGTTTAATCCTTCGTTTTTGCCTTGCCACACACCCACGCTCTTCACTCTTCACCCTCTTCATCGTTCATCGTGCATCTTCATAATATCAAATGGGCAATTTACAACATATCACGAATCCCAATATTGTACATTGTTCAAAGTACATATTAAATATTATGTATTATGTGAACAATTCAACAATGAAATAGTAAGTGAAGCTTTCCTCTTTCTACAATGGAAAAGTGTAGCTACAATCTACAATTGACAGTATTATTTGTTATTTGCTATTGCCGTTGAGTTTTCCATTTCCATCTCTGGATTTAGATCTCGCGTCTCGCGTCTCGAGTTCTCTTTCCATTCACTCAATATTAGATATCTCTACATCTCATTTTTCTTGTAACACCCACACAGCAAAAGGATAGAGAATAGAGAATTTGAAAAGAATTTGACACCCAAATTACGCTGGGGTCGGCCTATTCGTCGGTCGGTGCGAGTAATATTCGTATCAATGTAATATTACAACTTACAACATTAACCAATCCAATATAATATAATGGAAATAGTAATAATTTCTTTCCCCTGTCCGCTTAAACGATTAAAGTAGTGAATTTTGTACACTCTATTATATTGTATATTATATTATATTATAATATGATTACAGTTCATGATTTACTACTTAGAATATCCACTTTGAACATAATAGTAACATTTTATGCTTACAATCGCATTAGCTAGTATTATAAAAGATGAATAAAGTACAAAGTATACATATAAAAGTACACACTGTACTCCTTTCTCTTTTGATGGATAAAAAATCTGAAACTTTTTCATTTTCATTCAGTTTCCTTGTTTTGTACCATATATAAAATGTGGAGTATGGAGTGAACATAAGAAAAAGGTTTTAATCCGTACTTGTATTAAATATTAAAAATATTCTCATGTTCTTATCATTGCAAGATTAGTCTCAAGTCTCAAGTGTGAGGGTGAGGAACGGAGTGTATGGGGTGACGAGGAATGAATAAAATAGAAAACAGAAAAGGTGATGACAAAACCAAACGTTTACATTTGATTGAAATGGAAAATTTTGTTAAAACTCTTTTCTTCCTTTGCCAAAAGAAAAATCCCGATCCAATTCAATGGTTTTATACTGTATAGAATTTAGAAGCTTCTGTTTCACTCCTTATTCCCTCATGTAGGTAGATATTTTCTTTGTAAAATAGAAATAGAGAGAAAGAGAGACACAGTTAAGAAAAGTTCTACACTTAAAGATACTTTTGAATCTTGAATCTGAAGCCCTTTATAATTTACAGCCTATTTACTGTATTGTGTATAGATTCAGAGTGTCAAAATCAGGAGTTTTCATTAATAATTGCTACTTATTATCTGTAATAATATAAGAGTAGAAAGTTGATACTGGATCTATCTTTAATCTTTAAATATATTCCGTATACCAATTTCCTCTCTGTTTTCTTAGAGAATTCAAAGTATCTATAATCTATAGCTTGTGTCTAAAGGAAGATACGAGCTCTTGTCATTGTATATAAAATTACTTATTACTTATAGCTCTTAGAAACTTAGTTTCTTTGATATTTAATTATAACATTATGTATAAAATGGGAAGATCTCGAATCTAAAGTCCAAAGTCCAAAAGTAGCGCAAACAAAATGAATGGATTGTAAGACGGAGAATCCGAGAATCGGAGAATTAGACTTTCGATTTGTATGGAGTATGAAGCATATTATACAGTCTAAGAATACAAAGAGTAAGTAACAGAAGAAGAAGAAACAATTGCAGAGGAAACGGGGCGTGGTGGAGATCATTAGGGTAAAAGGGGATCAAAAAGTTTCCTCATCGTTTTCATAACTATTCAAAGCAGTTTCATTTGATTTATATCATGTTCAAATTGTGAACCACAACCAACAACTTACTATCATACAAACTCCATTATATTACATTAACCAATGCAAAAAGCTTACATTGAAATTAAGTTTAAAACCCGGAGCAATTGTTAACACTTTGCACCTTTCTTTGATCTTTCATTAAACACTAAACTTTAAATAATACATCAAGTGTCAGTCATTTGTGTATTGTATTGTTAACATAATAAATAGATTCTAAATTATAAACAATGTTAAATATAGAAGCAAAAACCTTGAATTTTCACGTATGTTTTAATTTAATTAACGCTAACTTTGATTACAAAGAAGAAAAAACTCTTTGTAACTTTTTTGAACTGTTTAATAAACAAATGACAAGTGACTAAGGACAGGACAAAGACCATGTCACATTTTGTTAAAATTGTTAGGTTGAAGTGAAAATTCCTTGGTTTGTGGATTTTACTTCCTTGCTTTTGAAGTTAAGAGACAGAGGCAAACTATAAATTCAACCAGAGGAAGGAGATACATACAGATAGAAATTAGAAATGTATAGAAAAAGAAATGGTATGCATAATATTATACATAGAAAATAGAAATCTTTATGCTTAGTGAATTATCTAAATTTCATTTCATTTCTCATCCTTGGTTTGGGTTGGTTTTTCACCGGCGGAGAAAGGGTAAAGTTTAAAAGAGACAGGAGAAAGAAGAAGAAGAAGGTGCTGAACACATGAGGCAAAGAGTAGAGAGGAGAGAAAGCTATGACTAATAATGAATGTTGAATGTATACATAAAATATAGCAAATTAATTATCCTGGGGGTTCTTCTTGGTTTGACATGAGAGAGATGATGTCGTGCCTTTTATGGTCTATCCTTTTGACATACGACATACACTGTGTACAATGTACACCGTACACGCTCCGCTCAGACATTTTCACTTTCAGTCTACATTCTCAACACTCCGCTCCATACTCACAGAGACTACAAATGAGAAATAAATTAATGACACTCGTGCTCTCACACATTTCATCTACTCTTGGATGTCGATTCGACTCTCTATCTTTCTCTTGTCTCTTGTCTCTTGTCACACCGCAGTCGCCGCTTAACCATGCATACACAATACACAAAACACATACTGTACTTCTTAATCTAATCTCTGTACGATGTTCAATGTACAATGTACAAGGTACAAGGTACGTATGAGTCAAAATTACCAGCTCAGCTCTGGCTGTACATGATATGATCTCATTTATTTATTTATTTACAACTAATACAAATCCAAATCCAAATCCGCCTCCCACTTGGAAGATGTGAGCAAGAGAAATGTCAAATGCAATAATACAAAATAATAAGGTAAAGTGTGTGACACCTCACAAATCTTTTGTATTTTCTAGTTCCTCTCCAATCCATTGAACATTTGAACATTGAACTTTGAAAATTGAACATCTTCAGCTTCAATGAGAAATTAGAAATTAGAATTCCTTGTTCATCTATAGTTTTCATAATATTATTCTAAATATCTATAATTCTATAATTCAAATGGATAAATTCATGATTCATAATTCATACTCATGTACTTTGTTGTATATTAGTTATTGGGATTACTCTGGATTCTGAATCAAATTCTGAATTATTCTGTTGGAGGATGTGAAGTGATGTGGAGGAAAAGTCACGTTAATGTCTAATATCTAATGTCTATAATGTATAATGTGCTTTTCATCCTTCTTACATTAATTTACGTATAATTTATGCAGGAGTCATTATCCATTATCCATTATTCTGCGTCTATTATCTATTATCTTCGCCGTGCATGCAACAGAAATGGAAGACGGAACAGAGTTCATTGTCTAATGAAATACAAAAAATGTACTGTGCTCTGTGACTTTTGAATTGAGAGTTGAGAATTGAGAGCAGAGAGCTGAGAGCCAAGATGCTCAATTTAATTTTCATTAAAGACTTGTTGAAAAGGTTGATGAGTTGGTAGTTGGTAGTTGGTTGGTTTGGTCGGTTGGCTAAATGCTAATGGCACAAGTATTCATTTATTAAACCTGTGACATGTATAACGTATACAGTATAAAGTATACATATAGATATTATATATAGAGTTTGTGTGTCAGTGTCGGTGTCAGTGATGAAAACCGTCATCGTTTGACGTAAATGTCCTAAATAGTAAATATTATATGTATACATAAACACTCCATCAGAGTCAGAGTCACAGTCAGAGACAGCGACATTAAAAAAAGAAAAAAAAGAAGACGAGAAAAACAAATTTCTTCAAGATTCAAGATATAGTGAGAAACGTAGGAATTTTTCTAATTTCTTTTCTTATTTGTCTCGACTTGTAATAGAGTTCCAGAATTCTAGATTCTAGACTTGGATTATTTAGTACAGGAAGAACCAGAAAGAACAAGGAAGAGAGAGGAGAGAGTTAAACGACTGGATATTAAAGAATGAGCTAAAATTCTTGTATGTACAGATGTACAGTGTAGCTGTACAGTGTACTGCTCATTTCTTTCCACTTTCGACACTCACTCGACATAAGAAACGGGTTTCGTTCTCTTTCTTCTCTCTTTTCTCTTCATTTCCCATATCTTTCCCACATCTTTCCCAGTAGACACTAGACATATTTTCATTTCCATAATCTATAATAACTATAGCTACCGCACGGCTACGGTTGCCGTAGCTGCCTCGCTGATTGTAATTTCAAGTATGTATTTCTTATTTGGTATTTCAACCTCCTTGATATTTTATCTATCTATTCTTTCTTTCTTTCTACTGTCTACATTCTAGAATCTACACCCAGTTATAATATAAAATATCCCTCAAGGTAGTAAAACCACTGAATACTGTGCTCTCTTCTGTCTTGTGTCCTCAACTATAATTTTCAAAAGAGGTTTTCACACTTTAGTCAAGTGTATCTCACATCTCACCCCACACATACAAAACACTGAGCACACGGAACACTGGGAAAGGAAAAGACGATTAATAATGTATTCTAATTCAGACGTTCCAACATATCTTCATTATTACACTTGAAGAATTTCCATTTCCAAAAGTAATATAGCGTTTAATTCTAGAATTCTAGATTCTAGTTTTGGTCTGATTCTACTCCATGACTCTGCTCGTTCTTCGTACAGAAGTATAAGTATATTATGTATTATCTAGAATGTAGAATAAAGATTGTAGACAGTGCATAGGACATATTGCTAGATATTATGATAGTACTTTTGTCACTTGCGACTCCTTTTCTTTGTCTTCTTTATTATGGTTTATTTATGCGCTCTTTTTTTTGTTTTGTACAAAACAAAAAGTGAACAACATTTTTATGAAAGAGAAGAAGAAGAAGAAAAAAAGAGAGCATAAACTTTGAACATTTTTCACTGTACTATATTATTTTGTAAATTGTACATGTTTTGTCTCGGGTCTCGGGGAGAAAACTTCCCCAGTCAAGTATATATTTTCTATTTTTCTTTAAGAGTCAAGAATCAAGAGTCATATTTTATGTAGTATTTTTCAAATGTCTACTCTTTCATCCTTTAATATACCGTAGATCGTAGACCACATAGACAATAGACGGTAAAACACGGACGTGCTTTTCATAGAAATGTTTGAATTTTCTTTCCTGATTTTTTTACAGGGGAATTCACAGGCATTTCACTATCTTATTTACTATTTACTATTCACTGCTTCATGCTTCATACTTCATGCACAAAGTACAAACAAGGAAGGTCGTCAAGAAAGAAAGAATTGGCATTTCGCCCTATTTTTTTCCCGTGCGTACTTTGTACTACATAAGACTACATAAGTACAGAGTGCAGAGATATAGCTAGTGTTTATAAAATTAAACTAAAAGAGCTTTTATTTAACAAAATTCCGTATCATTTTTAGTTTCTAAATTTTAAATAAAGTATGAACTTTCAACTTTTGTATTCTACAAAAAAACATTCAAGCTAACTCGACGCTCAAAGCATTTCAATTTTCAATAGTAACTTATTTGTTTGTCGGTTCTCGGTTTATAGCAGTATCAAAAGAAGGGAGAAGTATTATGAATTCTGAATTTTGAGCTGGGTGTTGTGAGTCCATCATTTTATTATTTACTATTTACTACCCTTTCTTCACCTGAACTCCTTCCTTTGAAACGCAGGAACTAAAGGATGAAGGGGCAGCCCATACAATTGTGATCTCACAGAGAGAGAGAAAGATGCCGACCGACGACCGACTTTCCGATTGGACCTCCTTTAAACGTTTGCCTATAGACTGTAAACTGTAATACTTATTTATGTATAGTATTTTCTACTCTTTTTTTCCACTATTCACTGCACTGCGCGGCATGCTACTTGCTACTTGTTTGTAGTTTGTAGGCACATAATATTATTTTGATGTTTGTATACCTTATAATATTGTATATTTATATACTAATCGCTCAACTGTGTACTGTGTATAAAAAGATTAAAAAGAGACTATTTGTTGACTGTTTAAGCTTGAAGCTTCAAGTAGTCCACCAGCAAAGAAAGAAGAATTTCCCTATCATTTTCATTTTGTGTATAGTAAAAATTCTAGGGGAATTTCTTCATATTTTCAAGCATATACATATTACGTATACTATAAGTAGAATCGGTGTGTGTATGTATTATGTGTGAGTCATAATATAATGTGTAACTAAAGAGGAAATCGTTTAGCTCGTAAAAAAGTGTCATGTAGTCTGGGCATGATTTTTTTCATAATGTGGAGAAATTGAGTCTAGAGTCTATTCGATTGAGAGGGTTGAGAGTGTGAGTATTTATTATTAAAGTTGAAGGAGTGAGGACAGAAAGAAGATGCTACAGAATACGGATTTGGATTCGGATGTTTAGGTGGTGAATGACGCTCTTCATACGTACATACATACATATTGTACATGTGTGTACTATTTACTATTTATTGAAATGGAAAAAGTAGAATTTTGAATGGTTAGAATGATGAAACGAATAATATTGTAGATTGTAGTAGATTGTAGTTGTTGAGTGAATTCTTGTCACCCAAACCAGACCAAACCAGAGGAGAGGAGAAGAGTTGAACGTGAAAGGATTTTGCGAGGAGGAGAAAAGAGATAGAGAGAGAAGGTATGGCTGATATTGTTATCTCGAGAAGAAATCCAAAGCATTCCGATATTGACTAGAATGTATTTGTATGTGTGTGTGTGAGAGTGAGGAAAATAGGAAATGTAGAGATGAAGAAACTAAGTTGATCTGAAGAAATGGCCAAAAAATCCTCGTTTTTCTCAATGATCATGATGTAATAATAATGATGGCAAGTTCACTTGGATTCGATTCGATTTGACTCAACTCAACTCAACTCGACAGATGATACGACAAAAATACTCCACATTTAATACAGAAAGATGGAAAGAAAGAAAGAAAGAAAAATCATCTTGTTCTTCTTCTTTACCTTCCATTTCTACTTTTTTTCTCTCTATTTTTGTGAGATTAATCGATTAATCGGAGTTTGAGAACAAGTATAATGTACACATTTATATAATAATGAGAATATTCTCTTTTTTCCTTCTGTTTCAAGATGAAATTTCTCTCATTCTCTTTATTGAATGACTATTCTATCCATCTATCTATCTATCTATCTTTTATCTGTACTTTTATACAAAGAGACATAACTATACAATACACAATAATATAACCTGCAAGTTTTTCATAGTATAAAAGTACCTTGACAAAACTATTTTTGCTATTATCATTCCTTTGTATTTCTTGTTCATTCTCCTTTTTTATGTTTCCTCGTTGGCCGCTTTTCCTTTCTGACTTTTGACTTCTGACGTTGGTCGATTGTCGATTCACCGTCTATCGTCTACAGTCTACATTCTACCAACTACTACCGTTATCGTTATCCATCTGGTCCACTGGATCCAGAATCCAGAGAAAAAATGTCTAATAGTCTATTATAGGAATAAAATGTTCTGTCGCACTCCCATCTTCATACGTGCTGGAATTTCCTTTGATGTCCTTTCTCCAGGAAAAACTCACAAGTCACAAGTTTGATAGAAAATATCAGAGATGTAGAACTTTATCCTATCGTCAGCCCAGTTTATATATGTACATAATACAAATACATATACTTTTTGTACACAATACACACTAAAAGAGAAAAGATAATCTACGTTTTTATTCTTTACGCTACAGATTTGGTGAAAAATTCACTAAGAAATCAACTTTTCCCGGCTGTACTGTAGAAACGGCCACATTATACATGTATTTTTAAAGCTACGAATTATGTATTCACTCGGCGGACATAGAAAATACTTGTTATCTTACTTACTTCATAATACAAAGTCATCATTTGCTCATCAATAGGAAAAACTGATTAATAAAATACCACAGAAATCAAATTGAAATGATACCCCTTCATTTAAGGTTTCCCCACTCAAGCCTCAAGTATATGGAAACCACAAAAGCGCCCAAAACAACCACTACTGTGAACTTTGAATGGATGAATACATTTTCGAGAGTTTTAAACGTCAAAATTTCACGTTTAAAACTCTGGCAAGTTGAATGCTAAATATCAGTTAAAATACAGAATACAGATAGAATTGAAGAGCAAATAAAGAAACGAAAAAAGCGTGAATGCGAAGAGATTCATTATGTAAGCGCGACTATACTTTCAAGCAAACAAGAATCAAGAATACTCATGTATCTGAAATGATACAATACAATAAAATAGGATACGTTAAAGTCATTATGTCTCCTTTCTACTGCTTTCAGTATTCAATGATCAATGAGGCTTTGTGAAGCTGAGTGTGGAGTGTTCTATTCAAATTTTTAATATTATTATGTAATGTATTATATTCACAATTATTATTCCTGGTATTTGTACACAAAACACAAAACGTTTCAAAAAATACAAGAGAGAGAGTCAATCCTTTGCAATGTATTTATATAAAAGCTGAACGATCAAGTTTACGGGGAGATCATTAGAGGTAACATGTGTAATGTGTATAGTGTGCAGTGTACAAAAGGCAAAAGGTATACTTGTACATTGTAAATGATTACTATTGATAGTTGATAGGGGTAGGTAAACAACGGTAGGAGAGTCTTCAAGTAGGCAACATTTCTATACATCCTCATTATTAAACAGTTCACATTTATTGTATGTATTCTCAATTCACGAATGTGTATGGTGTATGTTGTATGTGCTAGCCTTCATCGTGGTTATAAATACTACGTGAATCAATCCAACAACTTTTTTCTCCCTCGTCCCTCATGAATTCAACTTCTCCTCTTCTCTTTTCTCCTCTGTTAGCCACAAAAGCAATCCCAAAGTGATGACTATCCTAATGTAATGTAATTATACGTGTAATAATGATAGTGATGTAGCGATAGGGAAAATGGGAATGGTGAAAAATTAATAGAGAGATAGATAAAGGTTTCTAAATCTATTGGAGTTTCCTTTATGAGTGTATTGTATCCAACATCCAGTATCTATAGTATCCAGTATCCATGCTTATAAAAGAGATATAAAACTGTTCCTTGTTCAACGTTCATGGATGTATACTTGGTGAATGGTGAATGGTGAAATGAAATATGAAAAATGAAAATGTTTCCAGTCAAGTACCTGCTTAACCATTAAGGGGAACTTTACCTTTTTCCCTTTGTAATTATAAAGGAAAACCTATGGTAGACTTCACAGGCCGA
>JABASP010002242.1:0-21636 GCA_019776565.1 Sminthurinus signatus | reverse complement strand
AAATAATTAATGAAGTTTAAATTTCTAGTGTAAAGACATATAGCGCGGGAAACTTCTAACGCTCTCTCTCTCTAATCCTTAGATGTACGAGTGGATATTTTAGATCTAAGAGATCACATATAGTCAAATAATAAAATTATTGTAGGATGAAGAAACTAAACATTATAATAATATTTATATTAAAGTTTAAATACCAGCAAGTGAATCATCAATTTCTGGTCGAACTACAAAATCCCCTCGTTCCGCTAAGTCCAAATCTAATGTTTGTTCAATTAATTCAATAAATTTGGAAAAATCCTCTACAAGGTTTTGAAATGTTTCAGTAAAAACAGAGTCTAATACAGCTTTTTTTGGTCCATCATAATTACTTAGTAAGTCAACTAATCTTCCAAGTTTTGAAACACATAAATAACCCCTAATAAAAAAGTAGAAAAAAAGGAGATAATAGAATTATAATAAAGATTTCTGACTTTTGAGTAAAAACATTTATAGTATAATATAACGTGTAAAATACATTTAACGTATAAAATACGAGACACATTTTTACTTACTTGTAATAATCTTGTAATGTTCCCTTTTTCTTTGCAAATTTCCGGGCTAGTGCATGACAGTCAGGAATTCTCCTTAAATTATCTTCATATAAAGATTGACGAAGATGAGCATCTTCAACGAGAATTTCAACTAAATCAAGTCTTTCTTCTAATTTTTCAATATCAAGCAAAGGTTGTTTTAAATATTGAGCAAGTAAACGATGACCCTAAAGAATAAAATTTATTGAAATACACTACATATATTATTATTGCATCATACATAAATTTCATGATTAAATTGTATTCTGTTCTATTCGTAAACTTACTTTAAATTAAAGTTAAATTGTATATTATTGATATGAGATTATTTCATCAGTATTTTTGTTTTTGTTTTTTCTTTTCTTTGTAAAATATAATATACACTTACTTGAGGAGTACGACATTTATCTATGGTTGCTGTCAAAGTTAAAGTATTCCCTGATTTATCTTCTAGAGCATTAAGTCCTAAATGTAAAGCTCGACAAGCTGCAGAATCCATTTTTACATAAAGACGAAAGTCAAATGGTTCCAGTTTGAATTGTCCAAAATAACATTCATTTGAAACAAGCTATTTGACAAAACAAAACAGCATATAAGGAAGAAAGGAATACGGTAGGTACATTCAATATCCACTATCCACGTTATGAGTATATATTTAAAAGAAACTGTATAGTGTACTTTCATTTTTACAACTTTTTAATATATATTATACATGTTATTTATAGAATTAAGAATACCTCAAGATATTTTATAACAGAAGCCATAGCTGACAAAGCTAATTGTTTTTCCATTGCAGGATTACTGGCAAAATTATTGGTTTCCAAATTAGTAGATTTTAATAATCTTGTCATATCTTGAACTATATCTTTTGTATCAAAATCGGAATTACCCTTTTCATTTACTAATACTCGATTTCGTTCCAAAATCTAAAAGAAAAAATAAAAGTCACAAAAGTAATCTTTCTATAATAATATATTATCATTTTAAATGTTTTTTGTTTAGTAAAAAAATTCAGTGTAATTTTTTACATGTTTAATTAAAATAAAATATGCTTACCTTAACTAATACAGTTTTATCATCAGTATTAGATGCAGTTGATAAAATGACAGCTTCTTTAGGTGAAAATTGAACTAATACGGATTCAAAATTTGTAAAACTTTCACTGTCAACAAACTCTATTAGATTGATAATACCTTCATTAGTATTTACATGAGCTATCCCCACAACCTAAAATAAACATAAAATAAAGATTTGATTAATATTTTATTATAGTAGTGTTAAACGTGCTTTGATTTTACTTATTATACTTATTATAAATTTAATACACAGTATAATCTTATGCATACTTAATTTGTAACAGTAAAATATTATTAGTATACATTACTGTATATCCTGTATATATACTGCATACCTTATTTTTATCAACTACTCCAACTTTGACACCAATAACTCCATTATTAACTGTAACATCGCTATTCGTAAACAATAGTTCTTCAAATTGAGACAAATTTCCAGGAGATCCCTTATACTCTGCTGACCAACTATGCCCACTCCTCGATTTATTAGTAAAAACTTCAACTTTATACTGTTTAACTAAGAGTAAATCTCGTACAAAAGTCTCAAAAGCTTGTCTATTTAAATTGACATATTCTAATTTTCTTTCACCACTTCCAAAGGATTTGATACAACCGTTACTTTTAAAGAATTCATTTGCAGCAAATATTGCATCTGATCCATATATTGTATAAAAATAGGAATCATTATTACCACTTCTCTCAAAAAATCGAATTGTTGAAGCTGATTTCTGTATAAAACAAAAATATTACATTAGAATAACATTCATATAAAATATAAAACAAAATGTTATAATATATTATTGCATGCAAATATTAATCACATTGATTAAAAATTAAAAAAAATACTAACCTCAGGTAGGTTCTTGAAAACAACAACAAAGGAATTCTCTTGTGGTGCAAACCCCACATCTTTCTCTATCTCTTGACTCATCTTTAATTAAATGACAAGAAAGAACAAAGCCCTATTAAGTAAAATTTTAATCACAATTAAACCAGAGAACAAAAAAAAACTCTTTTACTCACTCAAGGTGCTCTAGGAATTGCGCTCTGAAGAGCAGAGGCAAGTTCAATTCCAGAATTCACGAATTTTTTTTGTTCTCCTTTCTAAAAAATATTTAATCGCAATTAACTTTTAAAAGTATGTATGTGAATAACAAGCAGAGGATTTTATTTACAATAAAAAACAAAGTGAAGTGTTTATCTCTTTAATCAGTTTAAGAAGGTTTTATTGTTGGAAACTATTTTTAAAAAAGGTAAGTAAATGTGGTGTATATTTTTTATTTTCCCCAAAAAATTATTATCGTTTTCTTTTTTTTTTCTATAGCCTACTAGTACAACATAATACATACATGTACTACTATACTCTATTAACTGACAACAATATTATAATAGATTTTTTTGCAGAACTCTTAAAATTTAAAATAACTGTGTATATATATTTTATTATAGAAAACATCATGGGTGGTAGAAAAAAGAAAACAGGAGGTGGTCTGAAGAAGACGACTACTACTAATTTGTTTGACGTTTCACTTGTAGATCTCTGTGATAGTAGTGATAATGATGATGGACATAATAATAATAACAATGACAAAAAAGGTATTGATATAATTACTCTAGACGATACACTCCAAAATCCAGATGCAGATGATTCTGCCATAAGTGTTGCTAGTCTTAGTTTAAACAGTCCATTAAAATCACCTTCATCAACTAAAACATCTCCTCGTAAATCTCCTCGTAAAAAACCCAATCTAAATAATAGTAAGAATACAACAACAACAAAAGTCAAAACAAAAGTTTGTGGAAAAATCCGAAGTTTTAGGAAAAATGAAAATGATGTTTCATTTCAAGATAAAGAAACTGAAGATGGGGAATGTAGTGATTCTGATGATGATACTGATATTGAAATTGTTGGTGTTAAAATGAGAACCCCATCATCTGTAAAGAAGAGGAAATTGAAACCACGATATTTTAATTCTCCATTTCAACATGATATTACTATGTCTGCTCGTCGAAGAAAATCATTGCTCAATAGTACAAACAATAGTAATCGATTTTCAACTTTCACACTTACTAGTAGTAATACAAGTAATAATAGTAATAATAATAATAATAATGGAGGTAAAAATAATAATAATAACAATCAAAAATTCAGTTTAAAACCAAAGTTAGTTGGAATACGGAAGAAAAATAAAAAAATGAAAAACAATTTTTCACCCAGTCCAAAAACTACTACCACAAAAAATTTGAAATTAAAACATCAACTTGATCCATCAACATTTATTTTGAGACAAAATTTTTCACCCATTTCTCGTATTCATAGAAATCCAGAGTACAAACATAAAAATTTTTATCAAAATGCTATACGAAAAAATGCTCAAAATAAAAATGATAAAGGTATAGTAAAACGAAGTAAATTTACAATTGATCTATCATCTTTACACCCAAGTGCTGTACTTCAAGCTCAAAATGCTCTATTACTACCATCAACAGCATCATCTTCTTCTACTTTTAATCATTTTTCATTATCTCAACAACAACAACCTTTACAAGGAGTCCCATCATCATCATCTACTGCTACTGTAGGAACTGAAAGAAATGTAATAAATACAGATGATTCCCTTCAAATTTCCATTTCACCAAACAACAATAACGACTTAAATACTAATAAAAATACTACAAATGCACCGAATATAGTTATCCATCGACCACTTACTCAACCTCAACCGTCAAATTGGAGCATGTTTGGTTCTAACTTGTACCATTCTGAACGAGAAATTCCTGTTGCAGGTTCCTTACGTCCTGTTATTATCGATGGATCAAATGTAGCAGTCAGGTATACTGTTTTATTTACTACTATCTACTATTACTACCGTGACTTTTTTATGATATAAAATTAAAAATAATTTCATATAAATTTTATTATTAATGATTTAAAAAAAACTAAAAATTAGTTTGCATGTACCGTATGATTTTTATAATGATAATAATAATAATTATTATTATTATTGTTTTATCCTTCTCTATATTTAGTCATGGGAAATGTCTCAATCCACAACAAGATAAAGGAAAGGAAATGTTTTCTTGTCGAGGTCTCAAGATCTGTAGTGATTATTTTAAAAGTCGAGGTCATAACCGTATCATAATTTTTGTACCTCAATTTAGAAAGAAATTATCTCAGTCATTTGATACTCATGTATTGGATGAACTTGAAAAGGAAGGTATTCTAAAATGTACGCCTAGTAGGGATGTTGGAACCACAGGAAAACGCATTTCTTCTTATGATGATAGGTATGTAACATATAAAACAATTAATTTTTAATTTGAAATCTATATTATAGTATAATATCTTTTCCATTCATTGCATTTTACATTCAAAATGGATTTACATTCCTTGTCATTTATTATAAATGATTTATATATAAACAACTAGGTTTATCGTACAATGTGCAGCGGATTTAGAAGGTGTTATTGTTAGTAATGATAACTTTCGTGATTTATATGATGAACAACCTTTGTGGAGAGATACCATAACTAATCGGTACAATTTTTATAAAATCCCGTTATATTATAAACTATTGCTATTTTTAAAAAAATTCAATTCTAATGGGATTTATGGGATATCCGTATGTTAATAATAATGCATACTTGTATATTTTTGGTTAAATTTATTCAGAGTGTTAGGCTTTACTTGGGCTACGGAATCTATGCTAATGTTTCCACCTGATCCACTTGGACATGCCGGCCCTCCTTTACATGAATTTTTAAGGTTCTCCCCGATTCCTCCTCGAATATAATATAAACATTGAAGGTACATATAACTTAAAAAAAAATGCCTAAAATTCGTATTTTTGTACTGTTATGATTTTCAACTTTTGACTTCAACTGATTTCCCTACCCTGTACAAAAAATTATAAAATGATCATCAAGTTCCATTGCCAACATAGTTTCGTCCAAAAATGTCTTGATACTCAGGGTATTCGCATTCATGAGTAACCTTTACATAATATAATTATATTTTGTAATACTATTAAGTACTACAACATAATAATCGATAAGTACATATAGAACTTCCTTTCCCAATATACGTAATATATTCTACAAAAGAAAAAATTATAAATGGTTGTAATATATTATATTTCTAGAAGAGGAAGAAATAACCACATATTAATACCTTTCTTATGTCTGTATAATATATTATAAGAGTAATTCTATAAAGTTTTTTATAATTCAGACTTATCAAATATGAAGAGTTTCAATAATTATAGTAATAAGCATCATCATACATTTGTTACCGAAATGTCTTCGTTCTTTTTTTAAACATAAAAACAAGTGAAAAGAAGGATTTGGTATTATAAATAACCACAACTACAAATGTCGCACATATTTATGTAATAATTTTTACGTTTATTGTAATTTGTAATGAAAAGTGATTTAAGATGCGATACTGAAAACCAAAATGTCTAAATTTTGCTCAGTTATAACAAATAAAGATATATACATTTACAAAGAAAGAAGCATAATTATCTTTGTTTATATTCCGACATGATGATATCGTTACTATTGAATTAGAGTTCTTAGTTCAGGTGGTCGAATTAGTTCAAACTCTCCTCCTCACAAAATTTAAGGTTACATATTATGTAGTATCAGTTTCACATATATATATACAAGCGTGATAAGAAATGAATACATCATCCACATTGTTGAAAAAACCCCGGAAACATGTAAAATATATGAGGAAATTTTAATGTCAGAAGTTCATTAAATTTTCAAGCGACTTTATTATTGTGATGTTCAAAATAGCGCAGTTGTATTTTAATGTTAGAATGCAGGAATGAAAAATTTACAGATGTATGAATATGAACGAAATATTAATATTCGTATTGAGCTGATAATAATATTAAATAAAATACTCATTTATGCAAATTTTTGAACTTATTGAACTTATGTATAGTTGGTTATTCTGGTTTCTCAGTTAATATTTTATTTGTTCTATTATTTGGAAATAATTCGTCAAATTTTTTACTTTTCATTTTTTTATGTATAGAGAATTTCCAATATTCTTCATAATATATATTATATGTATTTTTTTACTTTTTTTAGTATACAGTATATCTCGAATTCTTCGGTAGATTATAGAGTTATACATTTTTAAATACGACTGCTTAAAAATGAAAGTTAAAGGAAAGTTTACCGTAGAAGATCTGGTGTAACCTTTATAACAATTTACTAGAGAAACTTTTCCTTGTGAGACTTTTCCATTGTCGTTACAGTTTTTTGTTTTTTAAATTCATACTATAAATGAAAGATTACACAAGTAATATATATAATTATTAGCATTATAAACTTTTTACATGAATTATGTTTGTACAATTATTCATGTAATTTCTTGGTTTCATTCAAAAAAGTAATTCTTTGCCACACATTCATTTTCATTAGGTTACAAATACGTACAGACATAATAATATTCTTTTAATATAGACATTTTTATGTACCAACTGGTAAATATTTTTTATCTATGTATGTACATCATAATATATATATGTATAATCCCCTATATTTTCTTATGAGACTGATTACATGATTATGTTTGAATTTATAATGTGGCATTGTCATTACTTGCGCTGCACTTTCACGTGTACGTTGGAAAATAATTCTTATTATATATTAGTGGAATTATGTGTATATTATGCATAGATATAATATGTCATATAATAATATACTATATATATATTATATAATCTGAATTCAATATTATACGATCCTCCTAACCTCTATAATAGTTATATTCATGCTTTTTATTCACTTATCAATAATATTGTTTATTATTAGACTTGTATGTATGCATGCATTTTTTTAGACACTATAGAAAAATTCTAGAAAAATGTCTTTATATTTTTATACAATTCGTAAAATTCATGACTTGCTCTTGTCATTTAATTTACACGTGTGCAAAAAATAAGTATAGAATAGCTCTATCAGTTTACATAAACTACGTAGTATAGTATTACATGCTCAATATATCTCATCACTTGAATATGCTTTTCAAGCAGAAAATAAAGTTATGATTTTATTATTTATTCTGATTCAATGCTTTTGTCACTACCATAATATTATAATAGTCATAATAATATATTCTTCTTTACATATAATTAAAGTCTAGAAATTGTCCACGTGTACAATAACATAATATTTTCTTACGTATTAATCACAACATGATGATTTGTTTATTTTAAGACATCTGAGACTATCAGATTCTGATATTACTTGTCTTATTTTTAACAATCTTGTTAGTAGCATGCATTAAATACATTATTTAGTTTAGAGCTAAATATTTTATGTATTTATCCTGAATTTTAGGTATACATCATACATCTATAGTGCAGTGTAGTTATTAGTGCATAATATGATACATAAGAGCTACTAGTGTACTACATGAGAAAGGAGAGGAATGTACAATTGAAGTTATCCATTTTTTTGTTGTTGTCTTTAGACACATAGTCTGGAACAATAATAATATGTTTTGAATCTATTTATGGGTATATTTTATATAGATTTAGAGATTTGACATTGTGAAATCATCCATGTACATGTATAAGGCTTCATATTCTCATTACATTGTGTTCTTTGCAGTATGACACATATATTAACTACAAGACTGAGATTTTATAAATTCAATCTCTATCTAATAAATAGTCTAGAGATTTTATGCGTTTCTCTTTTTAAAAAATACAGTCATGCATTTTCTAGCTAATTTATGTTTATTTATTTATAATATACTTACTACAAGGTATATTGCAGATTGCAGTATATTTAAAATTTTCAAGTTTGATGTTTCGCTGAATTTCTTTGTTAAAAAGGTGCTAAATATTCGGCACAAAATATAGAAAATAATTGTCCGTTTACTACATAATATACATTATGCGCGCTTTCAATGAAACGAAAAGTATCTTCATGCATATTAAGAATCAACTTGAACTATGGTCATACTTCAAAACGAATTACAAACCATGCATAGTCTGAAATCTAAAAAGATAAGTTGAATAATGCTCAAAGTGCAAAATGCTTTGAACTAGAAGAGATTTGCAAGTGCGAAGTGCGATTAGTTACTTTCCTAATGAGGCTGCCAAAATGAATATATCAATTACCTATATATGCAGACTTGAATACATATAGATATTTCCTATCTTTGTATCATAATGTATTTAATGATTACATTCTACATTATAGTACTAATTATTATTATTATTATCATCATAATCATCTATATGATATATTATAGAGATTTTATTCTACTATAACCGGATTTTAACTAAATTCCTTTATGTATAAGTATATAGGCTACAAACGGTTTCCGTTGACGCGTTTGACTATATCTCAGTTTCTGTGCTTGTTGTTGAACTACTGGATCGTTTCCAAAAACTTCGCTTCTGACGATAATATTGATGAGGATGATTCTGCTGAGATTGGATTTGTTGAGATGAATACGGGAAAGAAGTAGAGGTAGATGAAGAGGGGTTTCCATTGCCAGAAAGAGAAATGCCATGATAATTACTCAAATGACCCATTGTTTGTTGGTTATGATGTGAATGATGCTGCTGATGGTAGTTGGAATTTGTCCCATTGTTCACAGTTGAGCTGTTGATGCTATTTGAGCTTGCATTTGAATTGTTTGGATTCTGTTGAAGCAGTAACAATTGAGACTGGGCTTGAGACTGAACGGGGAAAGTCGTTGAGGATGATGATGAAGAGGTACCAGATGAAGGAGAGAGACTAACGATGCCTGACGAATCTTCTGAATCAAGAAGATGATCTAGAGTATGAGTGGCCATTCCGGTCGTTAAATTTCCAGTCGTATTCATCGTGTTACTGATTGGGGACGTTTGTGCAGAAGAAATGTTAGAATCATTTGATGAGTATGACAATGTCAAATTATTACTATGAGGAAGAGTTGAAGTACTATTACTACTAATATTATTATTACTATTATTATTATTATTATTCGTAGTTGTTGAAGGCGATGGAGTATTCGTGTTATTTCCGGTTGTGGACATGAGCAAACAAGAAAGTGAGTCATTATAATGTGGTTGTTGTTGTTGCTGCTGCTGCTGATTATTATTATTTTGACTGTGACTTTTTGGTGGATGTTGAACCAGAACAGTGGTTCTCCAATGAGTGATACCATTAGGTGAGTTACCCGCACTTTCACTAGTACTTTCTCCACTACTTCTATCGTCACCTTCTCCCGCACTACCCAATCCAGTATCTCTGTCGTCAGTCAAGCGAACACAGTGACCCGGACCTGTAGTTTTTCGACCAGAGGCAAAACCATTAAGACCACTACTATTTCCAAGCCCTGCCAGTCCGGTAATGATAGAGGTAGAAGAAGAAGAAGACGGCGATGACAATGAAATTTTATTCAATTTACCTACATTTCCACTCACATTCAAAGAGGACGAGGAAATAGGATTAAATTTTGAATTTGTATGGTTATTATTATTATTATTCTGAGCAGTTGATGACGACAAAGTGTTCATACTCATCATATCATCCACCAAATTATTATTATTACTATTAGTATTCATGTGGTGGTGGTGATGATGATGATGATGATTTGAGTTTGTGCTTGAGGCAGGGGAGGATAATGAACTTGAAGAGGATTGACGACCATTTTGATTGTACCTACTATTGCCACTACCACTATATAAATTACTATAGTCTTCATAGTTACTATCCGAATTTCGTTTCCCTGTCCCAATTTCACTGAGGACGATTGAATGAAGTCCGTGACTTGATGATGAGGACACTTTAGTATTACTGCTATTGTTGTTAGTGGGGTTATTGTTTGTTGTTGTTGTTGATGATGATGATGTTGATGTGATTATTTTGTTGCTACCATTGGTAGAATCGGATGTTTCATCATGTGAATATGGGAAATCTGAGTAAGAAATTGTACAACTTGGAAGAGTCTGAGTCTGAAAATATTGTAAAAAGGTTCAAATTTTAGTGTCACATGTTATATTACACTGAAACTCATTTTATACAATTTACTTTAAACTTTAGAAATTCCAAAGTGAAATTTTCCATGCATGTATACAACATATTTTGAAGTGTAAAAGGTATAAGAAGACAGATATGGAAAAACCTTACACATTGATTTAGTGTTGGAAGAACTATCCTAGTAGAACATTGACAACGATTCTTTTGATTCTCCTTTCGCTCATTTTCTCGTTCTCTAAGAACTTTTGCCATTATTGCCGCTGAGACTACATCTTTTTCTCCATTTCGCTGTTTTCCTGTGAGAATTCAAATTAAATATGATAATCATACAGTCATGAGTCATGCACATTATCCGTGTCATGATTAACCAAAAATCATTTTCATTATTTATTTTTCTTGTTTCGTTTTCATACATTTCACTGGCCCTAATTAAACAATACGGATTTAGAGCAACGGACTTATACTCTACTCTACTTGATATTCATAACTGCGAACATTCCTTTTCCCTTAAAACCTCTCCATTTTTTACCTTTCTCATTTCTCATCTATACAGTGTAATGGCAAAATCCTGATTTAGCATATGATATACACTGCATGCATTATACATGTACATTGTACAAGTGAAATCATTTTGACTGCCAAGGTTGTTGAAAGTTTATCATGTACTTACATAATAATATTTTCCAAAATATTTTATTATTTTAGTAGGACCGTAAATAAAAAAGGCATAAAAATTTAATGATGCTGTTGAGCGTTTTTTTTTTTGCAACACGAAACTCTCAACTCTCAACTGCATATTATGTACAATGTACAGCCTATAGACAGAAAATCATGAACAAAGCAAAATGATGAAGAGAGAAAGGACATGGACTAATCGATTTTTATACCCAACATAAAAAAAAATCTCTGGAGAGATTCCCTAGAAAGAAGAGAGAAAAAATTTCGCCATCTTCTTGTTTATCCACGTGTGTACATATGGGTACGGGACTAAAATGAATAGTTTAGCAATGCATGCTCTCTTTTAAACATTAAAGAAGGAAAAAAACTTTTGGCCAAGAGAGAAACGGAAATCATAAAAAATTCCAGAGTAAGTGGAAAACAACTACCAATGACGCGCAATCTTTGCTAGTCAAAAGATTTCGAAAAGTTTTGATGGGAGAGAGATACAGAATGTGCAGCGTGTAGCGTGTAGAAGCATATTTTATAAAATGTAATACTTTGATTTTATAAGTGAGATTGACAATAATTATTGGAGTGCTTTACGTTTTACGTTGCTGGTTGTGCCTACTTATTTTTTTTATATTTTATGCTCAAAACTCAAATGTTGTCGAGTTGTCGATGTGTAATGAACTATAGTCATTGATAATGTCCTTTTGTCAATTCATCTCAGGTTTCCCTCCTCCTCCGTATTGATTTTTACAACTTAAAAACTGTTCAAAAAGAACTCATTCATGCATACTGTTGATAAACGGGTTTCGGCTTTGAAAATTTGGAGTACAATATGACCTATGTTGTCGAATGAATAAAGTTGGACTGCTCACCGCTCTTAATTGCTCAAACTGTACATTGTACATTGTACAATGTGCATACAAGTGCGCAACACTGGTAACTGGTACCTAATTGTGTACAATGTACACTTTACACTGACAACTGACAACTGACACTTATTAGATAGGCCCTTATAAGCCTAGTCGATACTTAATTGGCAACTCAAATTGCATTTACTAAAGCTTTCACCAAAAAGACCACGTTCATCAACAACAGGAGAGCAAAAGTGTACTGTAGAAAGTATACAAAAAAGAAGACTTTCACTCCCTTTCTTTCTTCTGGTCCCTGGTTTTCCAACACTATTTAGGATTCATGTACATAATACATAAACAGTTTTATTTATGGCTCTTACTTTATACTTTATATACAACGCAGCTGTGTAGCTCACATATATCATATTTTGTACTGTACATTGTAGTAATTATTAGAGCATATTCTCGTGCCTTTGCATTTTAAGCTAGACATATTGTACTGCAACTAAAAGAATAAAAGGTAAGATTATAATAAAAGGAACGAAAAATTATATTCCTAAACAGTGTTGTCGGATTTATCGAGTAAGTGATATACTAGCTGAATACGAAATACGAAATAAATATCTACAAAATACAAACAGCATGAGACTCGTGAGAGCTCGCACGCGTTGGCGTCTTATATAACTGCATTTAGATATTGGATCCCTACAGAGCACAGAGTACAGACCACTCGCAGTACACAGTCTGAAATAGAAAACAAAATAGATATTCCACCTGCATTTGTACATGATTGCACATGACGCTTTGGTCATGGTTCATGGTTTGTATTCCTCCATTGTATTCTAGATTCTAGACTGTAGATTCTAGATATTAGATATTAGATTGTACGGTACACAGTACAGTACAGCGCACAGCCATGCATCACACAAAAGAGAAAGTTGACTATTGTGCACTATAACTTGTGAATGTGCTCTCATTCGAGACAAGAAACTCGGCAAGGGAAAGGTTTCTACTTTCTACTGTACTGCAACATTCACTATATTCATAACAAGTTCATTAATATGGCATATAGGAATAATCAGTAGATATGTACAAGGACACAAGTATTTACTTCGAAACTCAGTCAGTACAGCATTAGACTCAATATCAAAACTGAATAGCATAATATATTGTACATTGTACAATACACGATACACAATACACGTAGAACGTAGAACACAACATACAAAATACAAGTACCCATTAAGTACGAGTTGCCTTTTCTATTTTCTCTTTTCCCCTCCAGTTATACTTCTAAACCGAGAGTTTCTGTACGTGGCAAGGGTAATACAAATAATGTACTTCTCTCTGTACTGTATACTCACTCAAGCTTGTTTGCAAACAAAACTCATTTCCCTCTGTGCATTTCCTCAAAGTCTCGGGGTTTAATTTGTCTTTGCTTTTGGTTCGTTGCAGTTGTTCCTTTTGAACGATTTAGCTGGGCGTTTGGGTGAAATGGCACAGCTATTAAAATTCTAATTAGATTTCTCTCTATATCTATTATTATAATATGAAGAGACATGAACATTTTTCTATTCCTATGCTTGGTTTGATTCATCCTTCTTTCTCCACAACTTTTATACATCTTGAGTTTTGACTGTTCTTTAGTTCTCCAGGTCAATTGAGTTGAATTGAATTAGTAAAAAGTTTGAGTGCCTTTACTAGTCTCTTCTCTCACAGTTTTTGAGCATAAGCAAGAAACAAGAAACACATTCATAACTGTTTAGTATACAATGTACAGGGTACAGGGAATACACATCTATTTTTTTACGATATCAACACTAATTGCTAACTATTTTATGGCAGAATGATTTCACATTATATATACATAATAAATTACTGTACAAGCATAAATACTACAAGCTACCAAGAGTATAAATTATAGTCATGGATAATGTGCTGTACAATGGAATAACCATTCCTATGCAGATATTGTTTTCTGGATTCTGTACAGGATCCTTACTTTACTGTTTTGTATTGGAAGTTGGAAGGTTTGTTGTGATCACGTAGTCGGTTTACTTAGCTAATGGGGTGAAACAGTTTATTATACACTGTACACATACTGTCAGATCCGCTCACATTGTGCAGTGCACAAATCCTATCTTCAACTATTTTTCTCATTCAGATATTTATTTGTTTGTTACAAAAGATTCAAATGACTATGCATAATATCCATCCATGTAACGTATAATGTATAAAAATGAAACTTACTATAAATAACGTCCGTTGGAGGAAAAGTTGGAACTTGGACTTTGATAATTTTCTTTTCTTTTCGACAAGAACTGGATCCATTCCGCTGCCCTAGAACTTTTCGCTGCAAATCTTCTGGAAGCTGTGGATCATACAAGACAAAGAAAAAATTCATACATGTAAAACATATTTTATATTTTGTACTTACTATGTTACTGTGTTATATATTATACTTATTAAGCGAAAATGGAGACCGTATGTATGTACACAAAATATCGTATGATAATATAATTATTATAATTATAGAGAAAAGCGATTCAAATGACTCCTAACTCCTAAATCTTTCAAATGAATTACACTTATATATAAGTGTAATATGTAGTCTAAAATACTTGAAAAAGTATGCCTAGTCCCATAAAACGTCTATAGATTATAGATATAGAACAGAATTCATAATATATATTGTAACGATTCTTCATAATTCACAAAATGTGATTTAGGATTGAATAATCTGTTCGGAGAAAAAGTTATGTATTATTTTGCACTTTGTATCTAATCGTCTCTTCTACAGACTACAGACAGAAGAATCCACAGAATTCAATAAAATAGAGTCAAGACACTTGATTTGGCAAAGTATCATAAGATCAGCTTTCAGAGTTGAGAGGAAGACCGTAAAAATGAGTAGACGAAAAGGGGGATTGAGAAGAAAAATAGAAACTGAAAAGAAGAAAAAGCACTTAAGAGTTAGGATCTAAGATCTAAGACAGCTTAAAAATATCAGGCATACATATACATGTATATCTACGTATATTTATCCGTATATATCATGAGCCTACTTTCTCTACTTTCTCTAGTGTCTCTAGTGTCTACCAGCTACCAGCATATCAACAGAGAGTAGAGAAAATACTCAAAAGGAGTAAAAAAAAGTCATCCCAGACAGGATGTGCAATATACACACAAAACGCATAGTCATATATGTACATTTGTACATATTGTACATGGAACAATATTATTAGATATTCGGAAATTGGAAACGGGAAGACATCAAAAAGACACCTTAGGGAAACTCTAAAATATTTCCCCCTCCTCTATTCTCAATTCTTTCTTTTTGTACACAGTCACAGTCGGTGCATTCAAATTCCATTGCATAAATAGCAGAAGGCAGAAGGGAAAAGTCAAAAAAAAGTCAGTGTAGTTGTAGAAAAAGAATAAGAAGAAAAAAAAAGGAAGAAGGACAAGTACGAAATAGAAGAAAGGAGAAAACAAGGGAGATGAAGATAAGGAAACGGATAGGAAAGACAAGGGGAGTCAGAGTATTATAATAGTAATGGATATACAATATAAACTTCACAATACATACACCATGCGTCCAACATCCGACATCAGGTTTTGCACAGTGTACAGTGTAAAGTGTAGCCAATTCTGACTCTATAACCTCAAAATTTAAGCCTATGCATTATACATACCACATACAGTTTACGGGTAAAGTTATTTGAACATGTATATCAAATAGATTTTATAGTTGGTCATAGATACTCCCGATCTCCTTTCTCGTTGTAAGCATCTGCAATCTGCATGGACCAACTAAAATTGCTAGATTTTTCTGGGTTTGGTTACTGGGCACAAGTTGACTTGATGAAATAACGACAAACCCAGCATATATAGGGAAAGGCTAGTCCACTGTGTATAATGTATGCCATTTCACCAAAAGTACATTACAATTTCCATCTGTTTTATTGTATGTTGAAACTTGAATTTGTCCACAAATGTAAACTGTAAATTGGTACAACAAAAGCACAAAAGTAAACGGTGTATTTTATATATTGTAGTGTTCAAAAGTCAAAAGTCGTTGTGGTTTTGGATTTTTGACCAGAACTTTTATTTTTTACTTTTTTTATCTAACTACTCCGCTAGATTTTTTTTCGCTAAATAAGTACAGAAACAAAGATTGCAGCATTGAAAATAGAGAGGACTGTGAAAATCATTGTTCCCCATATAAAATTTAAATTCAGAAACTAAACTGCTCATTTGTTTTCCACATTTTTTACCTAGCGTTTCCATTTTTCATTTCTCAATTTTTCAAGTACTCACTTTTTCAAGGATATTCTTTGATTTACATTCAGAGACATAGAACTGGATTTTTTCATGGAAACAGGAAAGTAGTAGCCAGTTACTCTTGTACACTGTACAATGTACAGTGTACACCATGAACTTTACGCAATATGCAGTGTGGACTGGAAAACCAGTCTCTTGGAAAAATTTAACAGTTTCGCAAAATTTCAAAGTAAAATGAATTTATTGGACAAATTGAAAAGAGAAAGCAAGGAAAGAAAGTGAAGGAAAAAACGGGGAAATGCAATTTGGATAACCAAGCTTTCATCTTTCGTTTCCCGTTGTACATGCTGCATGTACTAAAAATAGAAAATAGACATTCGTACTTTGTACTAGAGTTTACAGTCTTGATATGTCCGTATGATAATGTAGGTATACAGTGTATGCTATATGACTACGGGATCTTGAAAATGTAGAACGGATACCTTCTACAAATATGTGGTACTTTGTGTTAACATGCATATAACGTAGAAAAACGAGAAAGAAAGTCACTGCAACATGAAATCAAAAGCAAATCAATCCAACCCAACTCAGAACTTCAAGCTCTACACTCGACACTCTCTCTACTCTCAACTCTATACTCTATACCATGTCTATCTCGATTTCAGTCTATTGAATTTAAAAGGGTAGAGTGTAGAGTGGAAAGGGAACAAAAAATCCTCTAGTGGGATGTGGGATTCTTATTTTTATTTTACTCTTCAGTCTTCAGTCAAATCTCATTCTTTTGGATCAAATTTCATGATTCACCTTACCCACTAAAGACTAAAGACGGTTGACTTTCTATTTCATTTTCATACTTTACAAAAACGCTTCCATCATCCACATTTCCTCCGACACTTTATCCCAGTTTTCTTGAAGTTCAGTGACTCAACACAAGTCTAGAATATACAATATACAGTGAATGTATATTGTACATTGTACATTCTACAAGGTATAAAAAAGGCATAGTATCTAAAAATGACATTGGAGCTCATCATGGTTCATGAGATGGCTATAACTATAAATGTATAAAAAAGGTATTTTTGTTCATGATTCATGATACATTACACATCACATGCCATGGGAAAATAGCAGGAATAAAAGTAAATGAGTTCAAAGTAACTTAATAGTTAGAACATGTAGGATAATACACTAGGTTGTACATTGCTTATATAGATCTATAAGATTTATTTAAGGAGTCGGATTAATATCTAAAATCTAAATGTACTACATATAGATTACATTATTACATTCTGTCCATATACTTTTATTTGGTTATTTGGTTTTGGAAAGTAGTATAGAAATCTAAATCAAACTTCCTACTCAGTTTGTGTGTTTTCTTTATTGGTCATCTTGTAATTCGAAGATTGGAGATGGAATTTCAGGATTGGACCGACAAAAAGAATCTTTTAGGACTCTTGCTAAATTTCTACTACATTTCCAAGTTTTCTCATTTATGTGTATGTGTGTTTTCCTTTCTTTTGTATTCTCAATTCTCAAGCTCCTACTCTTTACTTTTTACACGTGCATGTACAATGTACAATCTACAACATGTACTCTAGATAACTGTAACTCGGAACCAAAATTGTCAACTGAATCGGATATAAAAGAGAAAATTGTCGTTGTCCTGGTTGGAGTCCAGAGGATTTAGGATTAAAGTTGAGTATTTAACTTTAACTTTGGTATTGGACTTTCAGGCATGATGCACAGCAAGTAAAATTAAATGCCATATAATTTACTATATTAGAAGAAGATAGGAGAGATAGAAAATCCATAACACAGAGCCAGAACAATAACAAGGATAAAAAAGAGAGACGAATGAAGAAGGGAAAGCTCCAAAAGCTCCAAGCTCTGGGCTCCAGGCCCCAGACATTTGAGTGAGCAATGGGACATCAAATACTTTTTTTAGTACTACATACGATATACGATTACTTTTCCTATTTGTTCCAGTGGTTTGAATTGGCTTATACAACTGAAATTCTGTATAAAATCATCATACCAATCCAAAATCACAGACTGTGGCCAGAAATCACAAGCTAAAAATGTAAAAAAGAGGAGAAAGTAGAATGTAACTCTGTACATTGTACATTGTACAAACTTTACTTGGTGACAGTAACCAGAAGCGTAATAATAATTCCTATTTTTCGAGATTTAATACAACAGCAGCAGCATATGGTCAATAGACATACAAACCGACGAGTGTAAGTGACACTCCCTTCTCGTCTTCCTACTTTTTTTTTCTACACACATTATACATATGTATGTGTATTTCTATTTTTTATTTACACTCGTCTCTCTTTTCCAAGAAAATGTTTATAGAATGTCAAAGTAAACCGTGCGTTCATCCTATACAATGTATAATATTCTATACGAACGAAGAGAAAGTAAGTTCATGTCGTACATGTCGTAATATCTATCCATCTATATACATAGGGACAAAGTTTGTTTTCTGCATTTATGATTACTATTTATACATACACAGTACACAGTACACAACATATGTATTACATGTTGTATCTGTACATCTGTACATGTATAAGTATTTGTTTATTTGTTTGTTTGCTTTTACTTTTAGTTTTTTCCTTGTCAGTCTTCTTTCTTCTTTTCCTTCTTTCATTCTTAGCCTGTCCATCAGATAACCACTTAGCTAGCCAGCTAATGTCAAAGTTTGGAGTCAGAAAGTCAACAATGTTTCTCTGTGTATATTTAACATATACACTGTATATTGTACATTGTACATGCATACATATACAGAAAACCTTACACACTTATCTGTCATTTTGCTCTTTTCATGAACCTTTCCTATGCTAGTATCCAATGTGCGCACTTTCCCACATGAACATTAAAAAGCATGAAAAAAGTTTTCATCATGAAGCAGCGTAACATGTCTTATCCGGAATAAATATGTATGCATGATGTAGATATAAAGCCATCTTTAAACTTGACGTATTATGACTGCTAGAGGTGATATCTGTTAAAGTTGAAATTCCAAATCTAAGGAATTACCAAAATTTCGTATTTGTAAAACTTTAACCAGTTTCAAATTAATGCTTAAGCTTCCAAAGAGCAAGAGAGAGCGTTGGAAATTTCACAAATACAGACAACAGACAATATAGAGGAATGGCTAACATACTTGCATTTTTCGCTGTTTAGATGCATGCAAAACTTATTTATGTGTACTATGTACTGACTAGCAATAAATTAATATTATAAATCAGAATATAATGATGCATCAAGTCGGAACTCAGAAAGTAAACATAATAAACTAGAATCCAAAATTAAAAGGGATACAAATGATATTTTCGCATACTTTGCTGCAACTTGTTTTGTAGATTGTTTATCATTTATTGTTTATGAGACGAACGAAAAAGAAGAGGAATAATAAATGATAATAAAGATGACTAAACCCATGAATGTCTTCAAGGTTCAGATTTCAGATCAAAAAGGCTCTTATTATTCCAAATATGATGTAAGTTTCCTCATTCAGCACGATACAACGCTGTGAGTATTATCGTACATACTACTATTGTATTGAAGCATGTTTTACGTCTGTATTTATAGAGGAGTCAGTGTCTTACATTTCAGATTGCATATGCATAATACATAACACATAACACATGTATAAGTAAGTGGTAAAGTAGATATAAAACATGAAGTCACAAACTAGAAACTTTCTTTACATACCGTATCAAGTTTTGGTGAGATGAAGTTCGATGGTTTACACTGTAAAAGTTGGACAACCACATTGATGTCATTCCGATACCGCTCCTGAAAATACACAAATTTTAAGCATAGTTAGACAAAACTTGAGCAAGATAAACATGTACACAAGAAGACACAAGAACAAGTAACAAAACATCATTAAAATTCCTTCCAGTCATATTTTATATCATTATTTTATTATGACTGTACATTGTACACAAGTGTGTCGTGGCCAACATTGTGTTACTTTATTTGTGTTACTACTATTATTAAGACGAAGGTATTTGTATGTATTATAGGTGTGTATTGTGTATGATCATATATTTTCGTGAAATAGACATGTACAATGTACATGTGCACAAGAAAATATGGCAAGGTTTGAAATTGTTTCTATTATTAATGTCATTCCAAGAATATTTCCCTAAATTTGGAAGGAGATGACTAGCGACTAGCTCTGTCTCAGCGAATTGTACGCGTACATGTTTCATGCAGAAAACAAGTCAAGTAGACAGGAGCAAGTATGAATATTACCGCAGGAGGGATGATGAAAAGCCGAACATGACATTATTAACATAATTATCATTTCTTCTAGCTTCTTGCTTCTAGCATGATTAAAACATTTAACTATTTAACTACAATACAGTGTACAGTACAAAGTATGTTCATATTGTGTATTGTACATGCATTTTAGATGTAGTATTCTGTCATTGTGCACTGTAAATTGTACATACCTGACATAACAAATCATGTTGATTAGATAAATTGCGTGAAAACTGACTCATAAATGTACAAAGTACACTATACAGTATAACTATAGGTTTTATCATCAGTTGCGAAAGTTTTACAAGTCAACCTTTACTCAACTTATCTATTGAACTGGACAGAATGTAGAGTTATTTAACTATATACAAACATGTACACACGGTTGCTGACTTTGCTTTCTTAGTACTGAAAATTTGCATTTGGTACTTTTAATAATAAAATCCCTCTTGAGACTCTCTGTCTCTCTCTTACTCTCTAAAAATTCACACTTTCTTTCTCTCATTTCTCAATTCCCAACTTCTACGCTTTGATGTTTGCATGTGTGAATAAATATGAAAATATACTCAATTCTCAAGTATTTCGACGGGAAAAGAGGGAAAAGGATCGATAAAAAGCCATATACAAACTATATTATAACTTGTTAAGCATGGAAAGAAAGAAACTACCGTAAAACTCCTTAATACTCACAGCTCAAAACTCAAGACTCAAGACTTTCCAGTTTCCAGTTTCCAGCTACTTGCACACACATACATGAGCATTAGATTAGGCCAAAAAACCAAAAGTACGAGAAATTCAAAGTCTCACCTCGTCATATCGTTCCTTTTGGTCTCTAGTACAACCTCTGAAAATATTTTTCCATTTGATTCAGGTTTAGAGGTCGCGCAGATGACCCAAAGTTAACATGGGCTT
>JABASP010002241.1:0-21641 GCA_019776565.1 Sminthurinus signatus | reverse complement strand
AGTTCACAATTATAATTATTTATTCAACTTGTAAACAGTAATTAATAGGAACGTTTTATTGTTAGCTATTGTGTAGTTTATAATACTTAACAAAAGGGTGTGAACAAGTTAGTGAAATTAAGGTTTATCTTGGTATATAATTAGACAGACTAAAAAAAACACCAAAATACGTATATATTCATATGTGAATGGTGGAAGGTGAAAGTTAACTTTGTTTTTTAAAAAAAAAATCAAAATAAATATCAATACTGACTATTAAAAATGGTTAGTACTGGAAATACATTACCATTATCACAAATAATTCGAGGAAAGGAAGAAGATGTTGATGTTGATGAAGGAAAAGGGAAAACTCGTGATGATTGGAAAAAGGCTAAAGAATTGGAAGAAGCCCGAAAGGTATGATATAATATAAGAATCATAATAAATATTTTATTTTATTTTATAACTTATAAATGTATAATTTCAATTTCCAATGATAATGATAATAATTATTATTATTACATTATATTTTGAAAACAAATATAGGCTGGTACAGCACCTGCAGCTGTAGATGAAGAAGGTCGAGATATAAATCCACATATTCCACAATATATTTCTGCTGCACCATGGTATTATGGTTCAAAAGGACCTACATTAAAACATCAAAGAACTCAACCAGAAACAAAAAAGAATTTTTCCAAATTAGATGAATGGTACAAAAGAGGTGTAGACTCGGTAAGTATTATGCATAATACATTAATAAACATTAGTTATGTAGATATATTTTATGAGAATTTTATAAAATAAAAAAACAAACTATAAACTATAGGTAGAAACGTATAATAATAATATATGTATAATAATATTTCTTTTCTTGTAGACTAAACTTGCTACAAAATTTCGTAAAGGAGCTTGTGAAAATTGTGGCGCAATGACACATAAGAAAAAAGATTGTATGGACAGACCTAGAAAAATTGGAGCAAGATTTACAGGAGATGAAATTGCACCAGATGAACATATGCAACCAAATTTAGAATTAGATTTTGATGGAAAAAGAGATCGATGGAATGGTTATGATCCTAATGAATATCGAGCAATTGTTGATGAATTTCAAATGGTATGTATATATATAATATACAATTATTTTGTTATTGCGTGTATTTATTTAAAGTTTATTTATTTAATTAAATATTGGATTCATATTATCATGTTTTATGTTGTATGGTGTAATAAATAAATAATACATAATGATTTAGGTTGAAGATGCTAAACGTAGTTTGAAAGCAGAAAGACTCAGAACAGGAACAGAAGGAGAAACTTTAGCAGATAATATGGTTGCAGATGAGGATGCTCCAGAGGAAGATGAAGATAAATATGTAGATGATGTTGACATGCCTGGAACAAAAGTTGATTCTAAACAACGTATTACTGTTCGAAATCTTCGTATTCGAGAAGATGTAGCTAAATATTTGAGAAATCTTGATCCTAATTCTGCTTATTATGATCCTAAAACACGTGCAATGAGAGATAATCCATATAAAGGAACTGTTCGAAATCCAGAAGAGTACGTCAATTTTTATTTCTTTTTTTTTACAATCCTATAACGTTTGATTATTTTGTGCACTCTATTTTATTCTTTGTTATATTAAATAAAATAAATTAGCAATAATAATAATGTTATTAAATACTATGTGGATTTAAATTTTTTAGGGTTGACTATGCTGGAGAAAACTTTGTTCGTTTTACTGGAGACACACTTAACCATGCTCAAGCTCAATTATTTGCTTGGGAAGCTCATGAAAAGGGTGTGGATGTCCATTTACTTGCAGAACCAACTAAACTTGAAATTCTTAGAAAAGAATTTGAAAAAAATAAAGAGGAATTCAAAGGATCCCTTACTAAAAATGTTATTGACAAATATGGTGGTGAGGAACATCTTCAAGCTCCACCTAAAGCACTTCTCCTGGCTCAGACAGAAGATTATGTAGAATATTCTCGACAAGGAAAAATTATTAAGGTATTATTTTACAAGAATTAAATAATATATTATTATATTCATTATACATAATATACAGTAGTTTTTTTAATCATTATTATTTAATGAGATAATAATAAGAATATTAATAATTACAATTTTATTTTATATTTTATATTATAAAAGGGTAATGAAAAACCAATCATTCGATCTAAATATGAAGAAGATGTTTATCCAAATAATCATTCATCAGTATTTGGGTCCTATTGGAGAGATGGCCAATGGGGTTATCAATGTTGTCATTCCCTTATTCAAGTAAGTATATATACTATTCCTCATTATTCATATAATATAAGAGAAAACTATGTAAAATCATATACAACAATTTAATATTATTATTATTATTATCATTATATTTTTTTCTTGTTTCCCAAAATAATAATAGCAATCATATTGTACTGGAGAATCTGGTAGATCAGCTAATGATGAAACAACTATTGAAGAAACTGTACGTTTACGTCGTGAACAAGAAGCAGTGACACAAGCAAAAGAAAAAGAAAAAATTGAAACAGAAAAAACTTTAGTAGAAATTCATAAAGAAAATCTTCAAAAACAACAACAACAACAACAACAAGAAGCTACTACTTCCTCATCTTCTCGAAAAGAAGATGACAATAATGAAAACAGTAGTAGTAGCAGTAGTAGTGATGATGATCATGAAGTTAGTAAAAGGAAACGAAGTAAAACGGAGAAAATTAAAAAGAAAAATCAAAAGAAAAGAGATAAAAAGAGAAGAAATAAGAAGAGTAAAAGTTCTCGTAAACATAAAAAAGTTGTATCATCATCTTCCTCATCCTCATCATCTTCTTCCTCCTCTTCTTCTTCAAGTGAATCAGAAGATGAAGAAGCAATAAAGAAAAAGAAGTTGAAGAAAGCATTGAAAGAAGAAGAGCGTCGTAATAGAGATGCTGAAGTTATGATGGATGATCGTAAACGGGCTTATAATAGTCGATACGAAGTAAAAGCTCCAGATGAAGCAGAATTGGAAGCATATTATATGAAGAGAGCCAGAGAAGAAGATCCAATGTTAGATTTTATCAATAAGAAAAAGAAATAAGTAATAATAATAATTATTATTTTAAATTTTTTTCATATATATCTTTAAAAAAAAACATACTGTAAATCTGTATAATATATATATAATGTTTTGCATATTAATGTAATGATAGTAGATAATAAGTACACGCTATATTTTATATCTATCAACTGTATATTATATTACTAAAAGCATATAATATATTATTGTGATTTTATGGTCCGTATATTTATAAACGGATAAATATTCTACGTATTCTGTTATCTGTTATTAGATATTAGATATCTATAATATATATTTAATATGGAATAAGTACATGAGTAATAATGTTATAATAATATATTAATGCTATATATATTTTATTCTGTCTGTTATGGATCTATCATATAAATGACAAATGTATAAAAGTGTGTTCTTCTTTTTTTTACAGATCAATAACAAATTTATTGTAAAAATATTTTACTTGTATTATCAGATATGTACATACGCATACATTATACATAAAGAAACAATAAAGACTACCATAATAATGATTTATTACATACACTACAATTAAATCTCTACTTTGTTGTATCATTTTTCATCTCAAATTAAATATTATTTTTAGCAAAAGTCCTAATAAAAAAATACTAAAAAAACGTTCACAAAAAATCACGTGATGCATGTTTTTGTATTTTCGAGCTATTTTGGAGTGGGGGGAAAAAACGGCGAAAACATTTTCCGGATCAAAATTAATTTTTTTAACGGATTGATTGAAGACGTTCTGTGCATCATCATTAATTAACTGTCATTTTTGTATCTCTTTTACAATTATTGTTGGTGATTTAACAAACTATTAAAAATCTAAAAATAACTATTTCAAAAGCTCAATCTTTAGTACAAAAGGGTAAGTGAGAGTCGTCTATTATGTCTTTGTATTGATTTCATTGTTTATATTTTATGATGATATGTGTACATTTGTAAATATTTGGTGAAAACTATTTAAGAGTGTGTACATTTATACTGTTTACTATCTTTATACTTTATTATAACAGGTTATATAGTTTGTATAAAATATATGTAGTATATATATCTCGTATATTTATTAGTATATGTCTTTTTTTTCTTTATAGATTGAGCGAGTAAAATATCAAAATGTACATCAAAAATATTACTCTGGAAGGATTCAAGTCCTATCGTGATAGAACTGTTGTGGGTCCATTTGATCGTCATTTCAATGCTATTACTGGTTTAAATGGATCAGGAAAATCTAATATTCTTGATGCCATTTGTTTTGTTCTTGGTGTCAATTCTCTTCAAACTGTTCGTGCTACATGTCTTGCAGATTTAATTTATAAAGGATGTGGTGTAACTAGAGCTTCTGTCTCTATTACATTTGATAATAGTGACAAATCACCAGGAAAATGTCCACCCGGTTATGAAGATTTTCCAGAAATTATTGTTTCTCGTGTTGTTGATCAAGGGCTCATTTGTAAATATTATTTAAATTCACTCAACTCTACTAAAAATGCAGTTGCAGACATGTTTCAATCCATTGGAATTAATATTAATCATCCAAATTTCATCATTATGCAAGGGAAAATTACTAAAGTAGTTAATATGAAACCATTGGAAGTTTTACAAATGATTGAAGAAACTTGTGGAGCAACAGCATATCAAAAGAAACGAGATCGTATTGAAAAAGAAATTGAAGATAGACAGAGGAAAATGGATGGAATGGCTACAATGATTAAAGATGTCATTTTACCAGCTCTTGAACAACAAACCAAAGCAAGTTCTCAAATTCAAGAATATCGTCTTTTAGAAAGAGAATTAAATGAAAAAGAAAAAAGTCTTGCTATTGTTGCATATCTTACTTACCATGAAAATTTACAACTTGCCAAAACAGAATTAGATAAATTAAATGCAAATGAAAATACGGAATCTAGAAATATTGAAGAAGCAAAAGCAGAAATTGAGAGACAAAAGAAAAGGTACTATAATAATAATAATAATGATTTACTTAACATGTATATTTTATATACATAATACATAATACTACTTACATATATATATATGGTAAATATTACATATACATACATACATACATAGTACATAATATATACATGAAAACAAAACCTAATGAAAATATTTTAATCAACTTATGAATAGAATATTATGATTATAAATTTATGTGTAAAAAATGTGTTATGTTTTTTACTTAATTTTATATGGTTTCTCTTTCTTTTTCCCCCCTTTTTTATCAAACAAAAACAAAACTAATAATAACAGGCAAGATGAGATGAATCGTAACTGTCAAATGGATAAAAAATTAGAAGAGCTAACAAAACAGTATGATAGTCTTAAAAAACCACATCAACAAAAACAAGCTCAAGCAAATTCTGCAAATTTAAATCGTGAAGAAGCACTTGAAAAAGTTACCAAAGCAAAAGATGCTTATAGTAAAGAACAAAAGGAAATTGAAGAATATAAAGCTACAAGTAAAGCTTTAATTGATGAATTTGAAAGTATACAAAAAGAGATTCAAAAGGCAGAAGAAAATGTAGCCAAAGCTAAAGATACAGAAGAAAAATTAAGATTTGGTAATCTGATTTCAGATTCTGGTGAGATTGTAAATATTGGAGAAAAATTGAATCAAGTATTAGCAAATCTCACAGAAATCAAAGGACGTGCAGATATTCAAAAGAAAGAATATTCATCAATAGTTAAAAATGTCAAAGAAAAAGAAATTGCCCTCCGTTCCTGTCCAGATGATGAAGAGACTGAAGTTGCCTATCGAAATGCTGAAAAAAATGTACAAAAATTAGAAGAACAACTTCGTCGTAATCAAATTGATCCAACTCAATTAGCTAATCTTGAAAATTCCATGTATCAAATTAAACAGAAAAAAACTGGTTTAGATAATCGTATTGCAAGATTTAGACAAGAAAATCCTGGTTTAATTTTTAATTATACTGATCCAAAACCAAATTTTAATAGAAATTCTGTCATTGGTATGGTTTTTGAACTTTTTCATGTCAAAGATTTACAAACTTATGGTGGTGCATTAGAAGTAGCTGTAGGACCTAGTGTTTTAACTCGTGTAGTAGTGGATAATCAAGAGACATCAAAATTATTAATTAATCGTGGACAGTTGGCTAGAAGAACCACATTCATACCACTTACTGAAACTAAAGGTTATGATCTTAGACGAAGTATTCAATCGGAATTAGATTCAAAATTTGGACCAGGAAAAGCTATTCCAGCTCTTCATCTTATTGAATATGATCCTCGTATGTCACCTGTCATCACAGCCGTTTTTGGTGGTACAATCATATGTGAAGATATGACAACAGCAAAAGGTGTTGCTTTTGGATTAAAAATGAAAGCTGTAACAAAAGAGGGGGATGTTGTTGATCCAGGTGGTGTCATGCAAGGAGGACGTCGTGATAATATTGGTCAGTTCTTAGCTACATGTCAAGCCCTCCGTCAATGTTCTACTGATTTGAAACAAGTGGGTCTTACAGAGAGAGAATTGGAAGTACAATTAGAAGGATGTAGAAAAAATCAACAATTAGTAGTTCAACATGCGGATGCAAGTAGAGTATTAAAACAATGTCAAGAACTTCGTGCTCTTACTACACGTGCAACTTTATTAGAAGAAATTAAAGTACTAAAAGAACAATTAGAAATTAAAGGAAATGAATTAAAAGGATTTGAAAATGAAATTAAAAATTTATCTACAGAAGAAAAATCATTACAAACTCAATTAAAAAATGAAGATAGACTAAGAGAGAAAAATCTTAAAGATACAAGTAATGAATTGAAAAAATGGGAAAAAGCATTAAATAATGCTAAATCCAAGTATGAAAGTAAAAAAAATTCTTTCCAAGATATTGAAATTGAACTTCAAGCAAAAGCAGAATTTCTTCGTGGACTTCAAAAAGATATTGATGATGCTACAAATGAAGTAAAAGAATGTCAAGAGGCTTTAGAGAAAAAACAACAAGAATTACAGAGTTTAGAAGAAGCTTTTCAAGCTACACATGAAGAATTATTAAAAGCTCGTGCTGCAAATAAAGAATTAGAACTTGAGAATCAAAGAATTGGAAAAAGAATTGAAGAACTTGGAAATCAAATTCATGAAATGGAAATTGCTCATATGAAACGAGCTACTCTATTCAAAGAACATGAAACTAAAATCCATGTATGTCAAAATCGTCTAACTGAACTTGTAGATGCAAATCGTGGAATGCAATTTAGTCCAGAAATGGATCCTAAAACTACCAAATCAATGGATGTTCTTAATGCTGAAGTAAAAGGTTTAAGAAAGAAACATGAAGATATGAGAACAAGATTAGATTTTGATAAAGCTGCTGCTCTTCAAGCAACTAAAAGTAAAGTAACTGAAAATCAAAAATTATTTAAAAAAACAAAACAAACAAGACAAAAAATTGAAAAAACTATTACTGCTTTGGATAATGAAAAACTTCAATTAGTTCAAAAGGGTTATGCTCAAATTAATGAAGAATTCGGAACCATGATGGGTATTCTCCTTCCTGATTCTAAAGCTAAACTAGTTCCAGTTAATGAAAGAAATCTTATGGAAGGAATGAATATTCATGTATGTTTGGGTGGTGTATGGAAAGAAAGTTTAACAGAATTGAGTGGTGGTCAAAGATCACTTGTTGCACTCGCACTTGTACTCTCTCTTTGTATGTATAATTCTGCTCCTTTTTATGTATTGGATGAAATTGATGCAGCTTTAGATTTAAATCATACTCAAAATATTGGGTTTCTTCTTCGAAATAGATTTGACAATACTCAATTTGTGTGTGTCTCACTTAAAGATGGTATGTATACTAATGCCAATGTTTTATTCCAAACATCTTTATCCAATGGTACTTCTCATGTTAAAAGAGAAACTCCAAATCAACAACCAGGAAATCATCATCAACAACAAGCTCGAAAACTTCAAGAAAGAAACAAACGATAAAAATTTATTTTATTACTATATAATGATAATAATAATAGATATATAATGTGTATAGTGTATATTATATTATAGTAAATTTTATTTTATTAACTACTTACGCAATACTACTACTGCTACAGTACCAATATGTTACTTCAACTTGTTGTTTTTCTTTTCTTTTTTTCTTCTTTGTATACATTATTATAATATTGACGTGTTTTAAATTATTATATATTATACACTTGTACCATAATTACCATAATGTTTACGTATATTGTATTATACTCTAACTTACCGAGTACGTCATATGTCAAGTAAAAAGTGTTTTTTTTATAAAACATTATTTCAAAAATATATTATACATACTTATTGCTTATTAGTTTTATAATAATAATTGTCTCTTGTATTGTTAAATACATATTTATGTATAACACGTAAGTATAGAATATGTTCATTCTTCATTTTATTTCTACCAAGTGCCTTTCGTCTACCTATACATGTTATATTATTATTATTCTTAGTAATTCCATCCTGTCCCTAATTGTAAATTGTAACAATTTATTTTTTAAGAGTCCTCTTCCTTTTATGTATTCTGATTATACTAAACTAGAAAAAAAAACAAATCTATACTTACTTAATTAATAATGAGCTTTGACTTTATTTTTATGAAATAAGTACAATGTCTTTGTTGAATAACTTTGTACATATATACATATGTACTCGAAAACATTTTCCACCGTTTCCAAGATTATAATGTGTAACATTATGTAACCGCATAATCGAAAAATACTTATATAAAATATTTATTAGGATAATAATATTATGATAAAATTGTAAAATGAAAATAGGTTCGTTAAATGAATGAGCAAATAAACTAAGTAATAAATAATAATAAAATGTATGAAATACTATGTTATAAATGCTTGTAACAAAATGATTCCAATGGACTTTTAATAATTTTATTTACATATATGTATTCAAAGGTTAAATAATTGTCTTTTTTCTTTTAATATTTTATTTATTTTATTCATTTTCCAATCTACAACATCAATATATTTTGTTACGTCTCATTCATATATTATATATATATATATATTATATCCATTTTATAGTCTGTTTGTCCATCAACAAAATCATTACAATATGAATATTTATTTTTTTATCTGTTTTATAATCATTATAAATTATGACCACAAGAATTAGACTTTTTTCATAGCATACATATATAATATGTATATATATATACTTGCTTCATATTATAATTATTAATTATGCTGTATATCTACGTTTTATTTTAGTTTTCAATCATATAATATATTGACTACTCTTTTTTTCTTATAGTGTTTTGTATAATGAATGCTCTTTAACTTTTTACATTATACTTAATCTTCAACTCATATAATATATAATATATACATAATAATGTTGTATTCAACATTTAAATTTTAGTAGTAGTACAAACTTTAAACTCTTTAAAATGTTGTAATTTAGTATTTCAATTTTTACAATTTTTTTCACCTAAATGTCAAAAAAAAGAAGAACTGTTCTAATTCAATAAATATTATTATTATTAAATAAACAACAATGATAACATAAACAACTCATATGGACATAAATTAAAATAACAATACGCTAAAAAATGTTACTCAATTATATATATTATAACATTTGTAGATATTATAGTAAAGATTAACTGATATTTAAACAATCAATACAATATAATACATGTGTAACACTATTATTATTATTATGATTCCAATAAATTATAGTGAAACAATATTAACTAGACTCATAGTTATATCATAAGACAAAATGTATTTAAATTATACCATAATATAAATAATATGTACAATATTTTTTAAGTTCTTGTTACTATTTTTGATATTAATCTTATTATGTTTTAATATTTTTTCCATCTAAATAGAGACATTTTTGCATAATATCCGCATATATATATATGCATAATATTATAATATAGTAATAAACTGGAATTCATAGTAAAAAGTAAAAGGTAGAATATAATAGTAACAAATAAAACCAAATTTAATTCTTCAAGGTATTCAAGAACCCATTATTAGTATTACTTTGATGTTGTGAGTAATACAACATTTCAACTCTTATTTTCATAATTATAACAATGATGATTGTTATGATCTTTTGAGGAATCTTTCTTTTTAGAAATCGTCGGGTTCGACTGGTGCATCTAAATCCCTGTAACTGATCATCGGCCGACCTCCATGATCTCGACCACTGATAATAATAACAACAGTATAAAAGGTTGTTACAATTTAAAACTGAGTATTGAAATAACTAACTGAAAGTATCTATGATGTAAGTAATGTTTGCTGTATCTATAGTTTGTTTGTTTTTTTTTTTTAATACTTACACTAGATTTTTAAAAATACCTAATATAATGTACATTGTATACATATACTGACGTTTTTTTTAAAAAAAAAAATCCCTTCTTCGTAATTCATATATATATAATTTTACGAAAAATATTGTTTTTCTTGACAGCAAACACTACATAATATGTATATATATATATATGTAATACAACTATATTTTAATTACATTACTTGTATCGTTTAGTGTAAGGCTTTGCCCAAATGGGTAATATTTAGTTATGGGTAACAAAAAAACTAAGAAAAAAAATTTACATACGAATTGCTGATTGAAAAGCCTAAGTACCAACTAAACCAAAACTTGAAAAAAATATGATGAGTCAAAACAACCCAAGCCAAATAGAACGCAGTTTTAATTTATACTAATAAAAAGGGTAATATTAATATAAGTACAAAATATTAGCAGAAAAAGGAAAACTGATAAAGTACTGTACATAATGTTAGTACAAGAGTAGCGAACTCAAAAAACAAGCACTCAGTCAATATATGTTTCAACATATATATGACGTATCGAAATCATTTTTTTTTAAAAATAATAATACTTTGTTCTTCAAATGTGTACTAAATGGATAATAACATGACGGGAGTCATGAGAGTTTCTATTCAGACGTGGATCTCATTAGTGTTTTTTTGTCACTATCTTGAAACATGAATTCTATATCAGTAAGAGTTATCCCGCCAATCCCTAAAGCATTCCAACCAAACAGTTACCAATCAACTATTGCTCGCATCAATACATATAAACAGGACGCATATTAAAGGTATTAGTAATCAATATTGTTTTTTTTTTATTGAAATTATACAAATTGTAAAGGACATGTTTAAAAATGAAAGAAGCTAAAAGAAAAAAAACCAGAGAACCGAGAATATATAAAAAAAAACAAACAACAAAAACAAAATGAAACAGAAAAGAAATAGGTACACTACAAAATATAAAGGGTTAAGGTTAAGGCATAAGCGACAATAACAATTCATCATTATTACAATAATAACAATAATTCTTATTATTTTTGACCATTTGATTCAGGACGAAAAAAAACAAACTTAAACTTACCCATATCTAGGTGGTAGTCGTCCCCCTCCTCTCTGAGCATAAGGATCACGGAATTGCGGCGGTTGCTGATATGGTGCTTGCCGTGGAGGCATTCCATAATTATTGTACCCACTGCTGAAGCCACCACCACCATACCTAAATTTTATTTTTAATCACGATTACTATATATATATATATATAAAAATGTGTACAGATTATTATTTTGACAGAAAAACAACTCAACCACCAAACAAATAAAGAAACCAACAAACAAATAATACAAATTAATAAAGAACTACAACATAATGTTAAATGTTAAGGATTAAAAGAAAAAGTAAACATACTGATAATATTAGTATTTTTACAGTACGGCATAAGTACATATCAAAGACTTTTATGATCATTAATCATTATGTACTATTTGCGACAAAAAAGAAGTTAAAAATTTGATTATGTCCGTCCTCTATAATAATTAGCCATCCTATCGTATATGTATATAATATTGGCATAATAAATTGAATTGTAAAATGTGATAGATTCCATCAAATTCATCTAATAAACTAAATAATAATGTTACAATGTAATATAACATATTCCCTATTCGCAGTAAAAGTTGTAGTTAGTACTACTATTGTTAGTGATAAGTGGTAATGCATGATCATGGATTATACTGATAAACAAGTTACTTAAAAACTCATTTTAAATTAATTATTGGTATATATCATTATTTCCCCCTATGAACTACATATTTTAAATAAATATTACAAGATGCTATTTTAAGATCAACAATATTCTTGATTCTTGATACGTACTGAAATGAAAAAAAAACTCTTGGAATGAATATATGCTTAAACATTCATCGATTTTTTTTGTGTGTAACTATTAATGAGTTGCCTCTGTCATCATTGTTATTACAAACTATTAAAACAACTTTTAGTAATAGTAACGACCCCTATTACTACCGCCATAATTACTATAATTATTATTATAATTATAAGATGGATATGCATCATACGGAGGATAAGCTGGGGCATGAAATTCTCTTTCTGGAATCATTGGTTCTCTCCGTATCAAAGGTGGTGCTTGTTGATTTGATGATCCCCCCGCACCACTTCTTTCTTGATTTCTAGAATGTTGATCCGGAGATTGAGGTCTTTTAGGATCTTTTAGGAAGTTGTTAAAGAAAACAACCTATATATTTTGGAAAAAAAAAAACAAAAAATATTCCATAAGGTTATTAATTTGAACTAATTACAAATCAAAAATTTACAAGTATTTAATGGAAAACCCTAATAAATCTTAACTTTTTTATCATTTACTATGTGTATATTATATATATACATAAAATAATGCGGCACTTAAAAATTAGAATAATTATTATATCTTTATTAATATTAATATTTGAGTCAAAATTTATATATACCTCTTTCTTAACTTCTTCAAGTTTTTCTGCATGTTTATTAAGTATATGTTTACGGACAAACTCTGGACCTTTAAACTTCTTTCCAGATAATGGACAGAGCCATTTGTCTTTACCCAATTCTTGGGTATTTGCAGTGATGAATTTTTCAACTTCTGTCTCTTGATCTTTCATTCCTAAAACTTTGCACTCTTCTGCTGTTAAAGTTACTACTGGTTGGAAGAAAGTTGAAATTTTTTGCTCAAAATTTCTATTATATTCTTGTAATTCTGACAAATTCACCTGAAATAAAAATTATTTATTATTTTGCATTGTAGTTCTATACAGTTTCAAAATTATCATTAGCATTTGAATCTTGCCAATTATTTTGTATCATATTAAAATATCAATAGCAAACAATAACAATCATAAAAAATAACATGGTTATATACCTTAGATACTGGTGGCAATCCCCTACCATGAATAATTCCAAGGCGATTTGGCATATCGTCCTCATTAGGATATTCAGCATGATTATAATAATCAACACTATGAACAAATCGCAAATAGAAGAGAAGACGATCCAAAACCTTTATCAACTCTTCATCCCTATAGAAAGAAAGGAAAGAAAAAAAATTAAGAGATAAGAATCAATTCCTGAGGAACACGATCAGAACATTTATCATTTATACTTATTTTTTTGACGAGATACAAATGCATAAAATACACATTAATATAATATATACATAAAACATAAAATGATGATGTAAAAAAAAGAAAAATATTTTACTTTTCTATTGAATTTTGTTTTTCGCCTTCTCTATCATCTGATTCTCCATCACTTGATTGACCAAGACCAAGAAGCTCATCTTCCTCTGCAGAGGCTTCTTCAATTAAGTAATCCGTAATATTTTTCAAAACTGGATTACTAGAATAAACACCATAGCTCTCTTTAACTACTTCTTGATCCTGTTCGTCTTCCCATAATCCTGCCTTGGAATCCAAATCTAAAAAGTAAAATTTCAAATTATTTTAAAGAATATTTTTTATCTCATTATAATTTAAATAATAAATAATACAGCTACATGATACTCTTTTGTTAAATTATAGTGCATATTAACTTGGAAACAACCAAAAAACAAAATCAAATAATAATAATAATAAAAGTACTTACGTTGAATAACTTTTGCAGCTAATCGAATGTCATTTCGAACTATTGTTTTATGAGGAGTAATCCCATTTACTGTACGAACTCGACGACTTAAATCCCTGTTAACAATTGGCATCAATTCCGTATCCCGAAGACGAATGTTATTTAAATCCCAGCATATTTCTAAAGTTAAGAAAATAGTTAAAAAAAAAGTTAAAAAATAGAAATAAACCAAAATATATGTGTATTTATATATATATACTTTTATAAATCTGTATTTTATCATAACCTATGCTACATACATGTACTTAAATATGATAATTATAGGAACTGACATAAAACTTTATACTCCTAACCTTTAATATTGACATTTCGTTTAAATGTAACCCAACCACGTCTAAACCAACGACGTTCCGGTTGAGGGTCAGCAATAGCTACTCGAAGAAATCCTGGATATTTTTTACAAAGGGATTCAACCTCTTGTTTTGTAATAGTTGGAGCAAGTTGACGAAGAAATATTGATGAAGTTCGATGTAGTTGTGGTAATTCTTCTTCTTCTGGAACTTTTGCTGGAGGAGTTATTGGAATAATTTTCTTCTTTTCTGGTTTTGGTTTCTTTTCTTCTCCTTCATCCTCATCCTCATCAGCATCACTTTTCTTTCCCTCAGTTTCCTCATTATCTGAGTCTCCAGATGTTCGTCCAGAATCTCCACTTCTTGTACGTTTTTTGCCTTTCTTAGCTAAAACTTTCTTTTGCCCTTCTACATCATCTCCAATTTCACTTTTTTCTTTCTCTGTATCAGAGGTTGCCGTTGTATCAACTCTCTCAGTAGCTTCTGCATCATCAACAATTTCTCCACCTGTACTACCAATAGAAATCTTCCTTTTCTTTTTCTTTTGCTTACTACCATCATTGCTTCCTTCATCATCATCACCATCTTTTTCACTATCTGAACCTGATCCAGAATCAGCAGCCCTATTGTAATAAACAAAAAAAACAATATTACATTTGTATATATACATACTTGTGAGAAATAAGAAATATTATGTTATATTTTGAGAAATATCACATTATATTGGATTAAAATTTCATGAATTCAACACTTACTCATGTTTATTTTTTTCTCCATTTTCTTCAATCGATTTCTCAGCACTTTCATCTGCTTGTTCATCAACAGATGTTGTTCTAGACTTTGGCTTCTCAGATTCTTCTACTGGCTTAGAAACAACTTTCAAACGAGGCTTCATAATATGTTCTTCTGTTAAAAGTTTTGCTGCATCCTCATCCGTTCCACCTTCTAATCGAACGACAAACCAATCCATTAACTTCATCAATTTGTCTGCATTTGTTTGGTCTAATGATAGTCCCTCAAATCGGTCAGCTTTCAGAAATTCGACAAAGACACTGACACGTTTCTATTTGCATGCAAAAAAACAAAACAAAATAATAACAAGGTCAAAAATTATGATGAAATGATTATTTGTAAGATCCATGTTTTAAAATTGTACATATTTATGTATAAAAACCTACAAAATAACAAACTTTTACATAGTACTATAAAATATAGAAACAAATCACACACATGAATTTATAAACATACCTTTAAATTTTGATATTGTTCATCTTTTCGTTTTGTAGCTTCATCTGGATGATATTTACTTTTAAACCTTTAAACAATCACAAAAAAAACATACAACGGAGATTAATAGTACTCATAACACATTATCATTATTATCAAATTCAACCACAGTAATCAAAATGTTTTTTTTTATCAATCTACACATCATAATGAGTATTTACTACTTCATATACATATATGTATTACATTTAATGGTTTATCTTTTTTTCAAACAGAATACTAAATACAATCACTACATAAACAAAGAAATATTATTTTTGATATGCACTATGTATGCAGGCATTATTATTAGCATTCATATATTTGGATTTTTTTTCTCTGAAAAAGTGACATTCATCATTGGTTTTTGAACTGTTGAACGAAATTTTACAGTAGAGTTGATTCCAAAAGAAAAAAAAAACACAGTTTTCATTCACTTTGTCATTCAAAGGGGATTCTTTTTCCAATCATCACAGTTGTAGATAGTTTCAGTTTGTACTAATTGTACGTATGAATATACGTGTGTTGTTGTTGACATATTATAAAAAGTTTCAGGTTTCGTTGAAGCTGTACACAAATCATTTCTTTGTTTTAAATTTTTGCATGAAAAGCAGATAAAGGATTTGGATTTTCAAGTGATAGCCAATCTTACCTTGCTATGACTTTTTTTAACAAGAAGCAGTCTGAATTCTTTTTTTTGTTATAAAAAAGAACAACATTTACACTGAAGAATGATATAATCTTATACTGTGGTTTTTTTATTTGTAAAATGATCGATATTTCCATTTCAGTGTAAGTATGTAGATATATATATTTATATATTTTTAAATATTTTAAAATTTTTTTGTGATAATATACTATTTCCATAATAGATTTTAATTGCAGTTAATTGCAAGTTATATGTTTTCCTTTAATTTACTTTATTTTTTTAAAAATATTTATTATAAAATATAGATTTTAATTTGTATTGGAGGTATATCGAAGCACTGAATAAAAATAAGACTTTTGGTACGTTACATGTGTATAATTGCTTTTGTATCCGTGCACTAAATGAAAAAAATTGATTCATATGAGACACCAGGGTAATAAAAATACCACTTATAAAAGATATTATAAGCTTGAGTATGATGATTTCTGGACCCTCATCATTTTCATCAAACACGCCATTGCTGTAGTTCATGAAAAAGTTCATTTTTTTTCAATTTAAAATTCAATAATAATAATAATAACAATAAATTATTACAATAATTGGTTTATACACGAGCTCCATGACATGTTGATATTATATGGAAAGGAATAATAATTATTATTGTTCATAAAATTGAAAAACAAAATACTCATTAACAAAAAGAAGTTTGTTTTTTTGTCATTAATTTACACACCAATTACTTTTTCTCTTTTCTTTTTTCGTTTATAGAACTTCAATAAGACAAAAGTTGTAAGAAGAATAAGAATAGAAAAACTAAAACTATATAATATTGCGAGAACGCTGTGCTATTATTATTATACTAAATATTATGTGGAATGTTTCCCTACACCTAGTTCACTTGTTTCAAAATTGGAGTTTAGACAAGTTTTTCCTTATAATAATGTTTCAAATAAAGCATCACAAACTCAAGTCATCCTGATAATAATAATTGTAATTTAATACTAATATTATTATGGTAGGCTATAGTACTGATTGTCAAAAAATTACTCTATAAGTACTATGTATATTATATTATACACACATATAGGTAGTACTTCTCTATTGGAACTTGTAAAATTTACTAGACAGACTACACATAATATCATTAATCATTACATTATCATAGACAGAGAAAAAAAAATCTCATGATAAAGAAGAACCCTAACATTTTAGTAGAATATGAAATTCCTAAAAAAAACTGTATTATGACTTGTACAAAAATCTACTGCAGTGAGTATAAAGTATAATTATGTTTGTGTAAACTGATTCAATATTTTACATGTCTCATGTAACAATATAGCTTTATATTTATACTAAATTTATATATTTAAATTTTAAGAGAATATTCTGATATAATATTTCATGTTATAATCTAACAAATTTAGAAATAAAAAAAAAAAAAATTTTTTTTTGGTACATACCATTCTTCTTCTCGATGGGCTACGAAAAATTCATTAAGTTGTTGTCTTTTAAATTCTTGTTTATATTCTGCATATTTAGACAAAGCTTCTTGATCCGATATAGTATCATCTAATAAATTAATCAACGGCAATTATTATTATTATGTATATATTCATCATTGTTATAGATAAGTACATAAATAAATTACATGTTTTCTTATGTCTTCTGCAGTATGAATGTATATATTCTATTATATAGAAATTAGAAATTTATATATAAATGTATATATAAGTACATACCTTGAGTTGATAACCATGATTTAAAAGATAGTAATTGAGGATGTCCATCTGTACTTTCCCTACAAAAAACAAAACAAAAATTATAATAGTTAGTAAGTATATACAATGATGTTGTAAATCCATTGAAATAAAAAGTATCAATATGCTTATATATATGTATGTGATTAAAAAATATTTTTTTTTGTTTTGTTTTCCTTTTAACAAGAATATATATACTTTTGATGATGAGATGATGGTGGATGACTTTGTGGCGGAGCATAATGTGGAGGAGGAGGTTCATAATGGGATGTATTATAACCAGATGAATAAGAGTCATTACTGTACCTATCCCAATCATTATTTCTTGGTCTTTTATTAGGTGGACTAAACTCATGAGGAACACGATGACCACCTCCTAGCCGGTAATCAACTACAAAAAAAATTTAATATAATAAATATTAGCTTGTTACTATCAAAAACAACAATCAAAATCACTTTAGTTTTTTATAAGCTTTTTACATAAAATAAATACATATTATTGATAACAATATTATAATAAATATTTTTGTTGCTTACTTGATCTTTGTGGTGGCCCTCTTGAAAAATTCCTGAAAATTCAAAAATGAAAACATGTTTATATATTATGTGTATATTTACGTGATTAAAAATTTGGTAACCTACTTTTACTCTTACTCAAGTAGTTACATACACTAAATAAAAAAGTAAAAACGTATTTATTTGATAGACATGTATACTTATATCTGACAGATTATGCATCTGTAATCTATTTTTACTTAAGTATTTTTAATAATACAATAATAATTATACATAAAATTGAACCATTTTATATAAAAATTTAAGGCAGATATAATTTAATCTAGGGCATCTTTTATATTATGCGTACAATAATCATAATTATATTGTTCTTATGAGTTTTAAGTAATATTTTTTAGTTAAGTATGTATTTAATGCCGTTAATTTTTATTATTTATTATATTTAGGACACTTTGGACACGTGAATAATGAATAATAATATAATTTTTAGACAAATAAATAACAGCAATACTTTTATATCTATAAAATGTTTAAAACATTATACTTGAACATGATGTTAAATATATGGTAAATAGCAAAATTAATGAATAATTAGGTTAATACCTGTCATTCCAGTCATCTCGTCTGGGTCTCATATCGTCACTTGGAGGTATTTGTCTTCTTCCTGAAGGAATATCTCTATATTCCGATCGTTCCCCTCCTACATTAAAATTATAATATTTTTTATATTACAACAAGGTTGTAACAACAATAAAAACTTATATTAATAATACGAATTAATTACTTACGAAATTTATCTCTTCTCGCATTAAGTTTTCTTTCTCTCTCATAATCGTCGTCAGAATCCGCCATTATGGTAATTGTCTAAAAAAAACTAATTGTTTTACACAATAACTATTGATTTTTTTTTGTCAACGTGTCACAAACGTATGTACTTTAATATTGTGTGATGTGTGATACTTAACCCCTTTTTCTTTTATTTTTCTAACAAAATAAACTTTCAAAAAAAACAAAATTGTAAAATTCTTTGCAAATTGCAATGCATGAGAACTTACAATGTGGAAAAACAAAATTATATGTCGCTCTATGCAACTTATAAAAATTTCAGAAAGCCGACGATTACACTAGCAGAAAAAAATGAAAGAAATGTTGAATGACTCAGTCCGAATGTAAACCAATTTATAAGAGTGGCTGAATTGCCGTAAACTAGGAATGTGAGAAATTTGACTAGACAGAGTTTCTCTTACATGTTAAATTTGAATTTCATTAATTTTTTAAAAATATTTCCGGTCAACTGAGGACTCTGGAATTTTCAGGGTAGTTAGTCCTTGACCTGAAGTACATTAATTTTAAAAAAAGTGGGTTTTGCGATAGATTGGCTACTCTTACAGTTTTGTCTCCAAATGAAAGACTACACTTCGAACCAAACTTATGAGACCAGTTTATTTTATACGAGAAGCCAAAAATATTATGTGTGTGTGTATTTATTTAATAGACTTTTGCCAATTGCTAGACTGTCATTTCAGTTCATTCATCGCTCGAGACTCGGTTCTAGCTTAACTATTTACAACTCTACTACTAAATACTACACCATTATACTCAAGTTGTTTTGTAAGTAAACTTTTTTGAAATCCTTTTTATAATTGAGTGTTGAGTGTGTTGCAGTTTTTAAATACTTATAATCAAATTTGAAGTCATTTTGTTAAATTTTGCATGTTTGTCATTCCGTATTTAAAGTTTTAAAATATTTAAATTTGACTAGTCTTACTTATTTGATTCTCGGCGAACAAAATCTTGATTTGCTACATTATAATAATAATAATAATGTTATTATAAAGTACTCATGTACCGTAATTGTGTACAAGGAAAAAGCAAAATAAATCAATGAGAACCTAATATAGATATTTAACTAAATCAAAAAAGGTAATGTGCATACTTATATAATTATAATAATATAATATATATATAAGTATACAATGAGAGTGTGACCACACTATATTTACATAATATATATTTATATTTTTCATTTAATTCAGCCGCACCCCCACGATTGGCCGATGGTGACTAATAATAGTAAAAACAAGTGATGACTAATTATTATATTTAATATTTATATATTATACATATTGTACATGTATAAATATTCAATACTATAGCATGACATAATACACATGGGTCATTGTTAACTTTATAAGTAAGTACAATGTAAAAAGTGTATAAATAAGTATAACGAAACGTATCAAATCTGTCATCAGTCATTATCAGTCATCATCAGTCATCACCACTGATCATTAGCGATTGTTATAAAATATTATAGTAAATTCAGAAAAAGAAAGCAAATGTTATTTTTTTTAAAAAAAAAGTAACAACTATCCAAACCTGTATAGTTTTAGTACTGATAAGCATATTTGAATACAAATTATTTTATTCTAATAATACTCATTCTATAAAAGAAAATGATCAAAATAATTATTGTTGTATTTATTTTTTTATTTGTTTGATTGCACTTTTATTTTAGACTTTTGACGTTTTTGTTTTATGCATGCACATTTGCACTTCTTCTATCCTACTCTGTGATCCAGTTTATTCCTTCCATCACTACCTACTTACAAATATTATATACATCTGGAGAAAATCACAACAAGCACCTAAACAAACACCCAATACACCTAAAAACCCCTCTCTCACTCACTACTTACACATTATATTATTATAATAGTTTACATGTATTTTTCACTGTAAAAGTATTACAGCAACTATATTTATGTAACACTTTATCTTTCCAGTTACATACTTGAACCTTGATTACTACTGCAAAATTCGGCTTTTGTTTTTATCTTGCAGTATAATCTCTTCCCCTCTTGAGTTTATATTTATTTTAGTTTAATTACTTTTTTTTTTAACTTTCCTTATACATTTTCACTCTTTCACTCTTTTATTTCACCCTAACTTTGTGTTTGTGTGTGTGGCACAAACACATTTTTGCAATGTCCAAAAATTCTACTCCAGAGTCTGGACGTCTACGAAATTTGGTTTCTTTTTGGCAAGCAAGTATGTATATATTTAATATATATCCTGTATTCTTCTATTATTATTAAAAATTAGTTAC
>JABASP010002240.1:0-21651 GCA_019776565.1 Sminthurinus signatus | reverse complement strand
AAAGAACTTAAAGAGTATAATGAATTTCAATATTGAGCTCATTGATGCAGACACAGATACAAAATGGGGTGGAAAGATTGGGAATGCTACTGACAATTTCTACGGAGCTGTCGCTCGGCTCATCTATGGGGAAACGGATATGGCAATCGGTTCCTTTTTCATACTAAAACACTATTTAGATTATCTGGATATGAGTATTCCTCTAGATGTGGCTTGTACATCTTTTTTGACTCCAACTCCACTACCACGACCTCGTTATCTTGCTCTCATCCTCCCGTTCAACTACAACTTGTGGGCTCTTGTCCTCTCCATTTGTTTTATCTTTGCTCCACTCGGGCTGTATGGATTGACTCATTTAAAGTATCATAAGAAGGAGTATCAAGTATTTCGGACTAAAGCTCAAGTTGTATTCACTTCATTCCGACTCATGACTCAAGTTGCATTGGATATTTGGCCAAAAGTATGAGTTATGAATTCTATACTGTATAATGTTTAAACCCGTTCTTCATATAAGTATTAAGCATACTTCTTACTTCTTACAGCCTTTTCAATTTTCAATACAAATTAATGTGTTTTGTAGTTCTGGCCCGTTCGGATTTTCATCGGTTGGTACTGGCTTTTCACTCTATTGGTCACACTTGCATATCGGTAAGAAATAAATGCTGTGTTAACCTTTTTGGCCAATTTCCTACATGTGCTAAAAACTATAAATTGAAATAATTTTTTTTCTTTTATTGTATTTCTGCATTCTGCATCGATAACTCAATGTACAATGTACACATGTATTTTAGTGGAGCCATGGTTGCCTTCCTCACAATACCTTTGTTCGAACAACCGATTGACAATTTACGTGATCTGGCTGGCTCAGGATTGAGAATCGGAGGTTGGGGTGTGGAACTCGAAAGGCTTTTTACTCAACATGAAGCGGGTTCTCAAAGTGCTGTACAAGCTGTACTGTCCAATCGCTATGAAGTCAGTGTACAAAATACATATATATAAAAATATGTACTCAAATTGAAGATCAAAACATTTCGTACATTGTGCTTTTATCTTTTACTATATATACGTGTATTCTGTATTCATTCATGTGTAGCAAATTGAAGATCTGAATCAAGGAATTTCAATGGTAGCAGCTGGTAAATTTGCTCTGTATGAAAATATTCGCTACTTGAAATTCATCCGACAGACCAGAAACTTGACAAAAGCAGGCGCACCTTCAATGCGTAAGAACTAGCAAAAAGAACAGCCCATTTAAAATCTAAACCAGAAAACTTTTCTCTCTTTACAGTTGACAGTTGAACAAATAAATGTAAATAATGAACAATAATAATTATTGTGATTTCAGGAGTGATGAAACAGTGCATTGTCCCAGTTCATATTGGAATTGCCTATCAGAAAAATTCACCGATAACTCCAATTATCAATCGGTAAGTCCACGTACAGATATGAGAAAGTATAGAGAAAGTACATATGTATACGTGGATGCACAATGAAATGAAAGTCTCTGTTTGTTGTATGTATAATGTATAAATACGCAGGAGAAAGCTTTTTACGTTTCATGTATCGCACATACATTTATCATTTTTATTTATCGAAAAACATTGAACGCTTCGATTTTAATTTTTAACACACTTAAACTTTTTTATCATTGATCCACAACAATATAATATATACATCACTTCTAACTTATAAGTATTTTGTAAATAGGATTGTACATTGTACATTGTACACGGAATACAATTTAACATATTTATACATGACGGTAAAATTTGACAATGGACAACATTCGCATATTAAACTTTGTAACAGTACGAATTATGAATAATTACGAATAACAATCAATTTATAATTTATACGTATTACATTTTTTACATTATATAATAATTTATATATGTTACATGCACGCATGCAAGTTTATTATTTTAACGTGGTCAACACTATTTTAGTTTATTTTAAATAATTTAGAGAACTATATTGAGAATTTTCATATGTATGCATGCATGCATATATGTAGTTTTACTTTTTACTGCATTCCGATTCCGTATAATTTTTGACTTGTCGATTTTGTACATGAAGTATAATTTTTTTAGGGAGTAGGGAAAAATATTATGTTATAGATTGTAGACATTTATACTTGAAATATTTTGTGTGTGCAATTTTAGCACTTTTACTATTAAATATAGGCATGTAAGACTAGCTTACATCTTTTCAATTTTCACACTTTACATCTACAACAAATTTTATATAGGTATAGTCTGTATAATATTTTATGTTAGACAATTATATTTTATGGTGAATCACGAATCAGTCTAACTACAATCATGTAATTGGACTAGAATATATCATAATAATCATTGTTAGAATTATTCTCCCAAAATTTACAGCAAAACAAGAGAATACACGACCAAAATAAATAAATTTTTGTTACTTTTTCTGTCTCAAATGGATATACATGTAGCTATATTAGAAGATTTCGTGAGTCTGGGCTGACGAACAAATGGGGAGCAAGATTAGTGCAACTAACTAAGGATCACAATAGGGCTCAATTTGAACACAAAATCAAAGATGATGGAAGAGAGCGAGACCATGGAGATGATGACGATGGGGATTCATCATCTTCCCAAAGGAAACAAAGAGTTCTCACTCTAGCTGATTTACAGGTAAGTTATTACATATATATAATATTTCTTATCATTTTTTATCATAAAACTTTAGGAATATTCATTTATTTACATAATAAATAGTACTCAAATACTTTGAAACATTTAGATATAATTTTACTCTTTAATCTTTAACTATCAAAACTATCACCTATCACTAATCACGGCTTATATGACTTGTGCTCAAAATGTAGATTCACGATTCACGCACAAAAACGTTTATGAATAAACAATAAACAAGAATGAATTATCGTCGTATCTATTTTTTACACAAGGAATCAGGATGAAACTTTTTCCTGGAACTTTCTCTTTCAATTTTCAATTCCCTTTTACTTTTCCCGTTGTGAAAGAAACGTTTTTTGTGTACTGTGCACTTTTCTCGTTCATTTTTCGTATAATAAATATCCATATAGTTGGACCTTTGATTTAAGTTTTAAGTATATTAACCTATACACATACAATATATACAATATGCACATTTACTTAGTATTAGATTTTTATATGCAATTTTTGTTTGTAATTATTTTTCGAGTATTTGAACATTGATTTAAGTACACAAACATTCAATATATTGCAAACCCATTTTTTCTAACATTTAAAATGAACTTTTTCAAACTTTTGTAACAAAACAACAGCGACATTTAATTTCCTAATAATTATATAATGTATTATAATATTACAGGGGTCCATGTACTTAATCTTTTTTGGAGTATTCATCTCAATCTGTGTGTTCATAGCTGAGCTGATGGTAGTCCATTCACGAAAAGCTGCTTTGAATGTGAACAAAGAGTTGAAAAAGATTGTGGATCTGACCGTGAGCAAAACAAAAACAGTCATTGATGACCGAAAATTTTTAATGTATGAAGCCCAATTTCAAAATAAACTTCGTAAGAGGAACAAAAAGAAAAAGAAATGGATGAAACCACCTCCTTTCCCTTATATTGACTAGCATCAAAATTATTTGTAATTTGTAAAACAAGTGTAAACCTTCAACTACAAATATATTATAATATAAAATTATTGATACAAAAATTGTAAATTCAAGAATTCAACGTTCAATATTCAATAAACAAATACAAAAATAACAAGAATAATAATAATAATAGTTATTAAGTTTTGTCAAAATATAAAATAAATAATAATAACTATAATATAAATACTATACTTTTAGTATGTTGTAAAAAATCAAGATAAATAAAATATATTATTAAACTTCTAAGGAGTACGTTGGTGAATTTTTCCATTGTAGAACAACTTTACTGGTGCTAGAAGAGTCTATTATCTCATTACAACCATTATCCTTATCATTACCACTCACAATAGAATTGGAATTGGAATTATCATGATCATGATCATTATTATCATGTTCATTATTACAAGTTACTGGGGTTTCTGAAACACAACTTGAACTGGATTCATCTCCAACGAGACTATTCTCATGTGGTTCAATTTCCGTCTCTAGTATTGAAGGGTGAGAATTATTTTCTTTATTGACATTGGTATTGGTATTAGTATTGTTACAACTCTTATTTCCAGATTCCTTCCCATAGAGTAAAATACCTTTACGGATTTTTGAAGAACAATTTTGTTTGTTGGAATTTGGTCCATCCAGAGTTTCTTTCTCATGACTATTTTTGACAAAATTTGAAAAGGAACTTTCTTTCTGTAAGGGATGTTGATGTTGATGAACATGGTGATTATTGGATGAGGATGATCGAAGATGATTCGCTGAACTGGATTTATTTAAATTTGGCATTGGTAGATGAGAAGTTAGTGGTTCATTGATGAGGGACAAACTTGTGAGGGATTTATCAGTGGAGGAAAGTTGAATATTGAACAAACTATCGCGAGATGGAGTAGAGAGAATACTTTTGGGCATTCCTGGTCCACTTGCTCCTTTTGGTGAGATCCTTTGCTGTCCTCCTCCTCCTACTTGTACTCCTCCAGCATCAGAAGATGAGGATTGTGCTCCTGATACTTTTCGGAATTTAATTGAAAACTTTCCCGTTTGAGTTGAGAGGGATGCATTTGCTAGAGATGGCATTGTTTGACTTCTACTCACAACACCCCAACTGTCCTTTTGATTTGGTTGACTAATGAGACCGCAGAGGAGCCGTCCAAAAAATGCACAGAGAGCATTCTTCATCGCCAAACGGAACTCTTTTAGATGATATGCGTATAGAAATGGATTTCTAGACAATTACAAATAAATAAAAAAACATCAAAAATCAAAATGTTACAATTTTTTGAAAGACATTTAAAAGTATATGGAAAACTTGACAAAAAAAGTATTTATTTTAATACTTACAATGCAGAATTGGCATGTGATAAGATGATTGTGAAGTACATCAATGATTCTGGTACATCGAGATCTACGAATGCCTATATAAATATTTTTCAGAATTTTTGAAAAAGTAAAAAGATGTCTCATTTGTTTCATTTCTTTGAACTTTGAAATTTGAAATGTACAGGATTATTTATTTTTATGCAACTTATACACAAACAAAATACTAAAAAACTGACCTGTATGCAGTTAATCGTGTATAATGGAATCCATGATAAAATAAAAAAGAGCCTGGAAAGTAAAAAAAGAAAGAATAATATGATTAAATTGTGCTCTGAACTTTCTTTCCAATTTTTCAACGAAAACTTGAAACTTACACAATAATTCCTAATTTTTTGGCCGCCTTTGCCTCCCTTCGTTTCTCCGACTGAATAATTCTCATCATTTGAGTGGAACCACGAGTTTCGGAATTTAGAGAACCTGAACGGGAGGCGGCCTCACTTTGACGACGACCTCCTTGAGGAACCAGAGTTCCCTTTTGACGAATCTGTATATTGAAATTTACAATGATTTTCATTCCCACATTTCATAACAGATACAAAATAAATTACGTTTCTTGAGTATTGAGTGTTTCTGACCTTAATTAAAACGACATGATAAATGTATCCATAAAAACATGCCATGAGAAGAGCTGGGAAGACGATGGTTGCAAAGTATAAAAAAACTAAGTAGCTGTAACCTACATGAAAAACAAAGACAAAAATGACAAAACGTTTTATTAGTTTTATACCTTTTACCTTTTACCACCAGGAAAAACAAAATTTTGCTAGTTAAAAATTACAAGGAAAAATGAAAATCTTTTTCATGTTTTAACTTACTTATAACTTTTGTAAAGTAACAAAATTCCCCAGGCGGGCTTTCCCAACCGGCGCTGTTGTACCAACCAAATAATGGTAAACCACCGATTAGAGCCCCACCACACCAACAGCATAAAATTATTCCTATAAAAAGCACAAAAAAAGAACATCATGTCATTTTAAATTTACACATGATTAAAATTTGAGACAAGATCACAAGAGAATCTTTTTTAAAAAAAAGTTTACAAACTCAGATACACCTATATAAATATTACACTTGAGACTACGTCATACTCCCACGACATTGTGGAGGACTAAATATTTCCTATTTTTTTGTAATTCCATTCCATTTATTACACTTTACAATTTACAACATGGCAAATAGTAAATGGAAAATAGAAAAAAGCATTATAAAATTCAAGGTTCATAAAATGTAAAATGTAAATGAACCTTGCTTATAAATGTTGAATCTTAAACCCACATCACAATTCTTGATTCTCAATAGAGTTTTTCAACTGACGAGTCAATTCAAGAGACTTGAGAGAGCTACAGTAATTATATTACCATTTACTATTAATTTTAATAGGTGTGTCTCATTCTTCTTCCAGTTGAAAAAAACAAGAAGAGATTTTGCTTAGTTTTTGTTTGTAGTTTGCAGCATGGAGTATGGAATATGAAATAGGGAATGAAATCAATTGACTTTGACATTCAACATGTACAATATTTTTTCACTCTGATTCTGAAATCTGATATTTGAGGTCTGAGGTTCAAAAAAATGCTTGACACTTTAAAAAACGGACAGATCGGGCATCGGTAAAACTACAGTAGGCAGATTCAAGATTCAAGTATTATTTTTTTCAGTGCGAACCCATCATTGACATTGACTTTCAACTTCCAAAGTCTAAAAGGAAACGCAATGTTCAAGTTTCAAGTTCACCAAGTTTTTCATTCCACAGAAGCAAAAAAACAGAACATAAATGTTAAATGTACTATGTATCTATAATGTATAATATTTAGTAAGTATTGTGTTTTGTGCAATGGTATTTTCCTCTACTCCTTTTCCTTTTCTTTATATTGCCAATCGTCAATCGTCACATCAGGATTTGCGTGGGATCGTAAATATCATCGTAAGCATCATGACTCTCAATTCTCAACTCGCACATTTATGTTCGTCGACCATCTTTTGTAGATTGTACTTTGTACATTGTGCATCCTTTATGTTTTATGTATAATTTGCTTGTCATCCCATCCATTCAAAATAAGGACTGAACAAAATCCACAACTCTATAATATTATTATTATTATTATGTATTCTTTCCTGTTTATATTATCTATATTATTATGATGCGCTATGCCCTTTTTTCGAAGTTTTTGTTTGTCACATAATACTCCTACTCTTCTTTTCTACCTTCCACCTTCCACCCTTCAACATTCAACGTTCACTTCAAATTACAAATATTATCATAAAAAAAGAAAACCACAGTTTTCTAGACAGTAGATACTGGACAGTGAACAGTTTAAAACATCATTAGATTTTAACATGTTATTTACTTCCAGTTTTTGGAAATGGTAAAATAAATGCAAAAAAAAACACTGGAATCAAAAGGAATTTTTCTACTATACTTTTTATTTACTTTTCCAAAGAAAATATTGCATTTAATCTTTTATTCGTTTGTAGCACAAAATTTAGTCAATAATATTCTTTCTTCAGAAGAATGATTATTCTTGCTCAACATTTCTCATTTCATTCTGGAAATCATCATTTCTGGAAATAATCTGTAAATAGATCAGCAGTTGGCAACTTGATCAATGAACAATAATCAATAATCAATATATTCAAATAAATGTGAATGTCAAATATGTCAATTCCACAATCCACAACAAACCAGATGAATAATTATCACCATATTTGTACAAAGTCAAAAGTCAATATATATGAACATGATTATAAAGTCTACTGTCTACAGGCTGACATGCTGACATGACATGAGGAGGCAGGAAAACAGAAAAAGAGTGTGGCATTGTCTTTCCAAGTGTGCAGACAATAGGCAAAATAGAAAAGAAGCACCATTTGTTATTTGTTATTCGTAATTTGAAGTACCATCAAAAAATGACAAAGTTTTTCATCGACAGGTATAAAATAAAAATAAGCATCCTACTTCTGTTTTCTGTTACATCATAATAATAATATGGAAATACATAATATATGAAACTTTGCCCTTTGGTGATTTCGGCTGAGGGTCAAGTACAAAATATCAAATGACATTACCTAGAACCTAGAACGTATAACATGGATGACATTTACACTTTAGACATTTCAATTTTCAATGTGTGGGCAGTGGGCAGTATCGACTACCATTTACGACAAGCATTTATAAATTATGTCACTATATATTAGACCACAGAATCAAGAATCATGGCGGAAATAGTTTTTACTGAGGATAAAAAAGTACCAAACAAAGACTGAATGCTGAATGATAATCGTTATAAAACTTGTCCATTGTACATTGTAAATTGTAAATTCATTCACAATTCACAACCCACAATCACGATTTCCAAATTTAAAATATTACATCTAATATAAATGTTATGTTCCTTCTTCCTCTACACTCTACACATAAATAAATTAAATGATGACGATTGACACAATGCTCATGATATTTATTGTCATTCTCCTTTTTTTTCCTTTATATAGACTATAGACTGCCCTCAAGATTCAACATTCAAGATTCAAGTTCATGTTGGTAAAATTATCGAGTAGAAATGTCATCTTTCCTTGCTCGTGCTTGTGTAAAATAAATTGTACATTGTAAATTATTGTGTGGGCTGTAGGTCAAATTTCAAAGAATTACAGACAAATATATTATTATGGTAAACCAATGGTAAATATAAACAAATGTCAAGTGAATTATTACTATTTTGGCATCTTTCTGTTTTCTGTTTACTGTGTTGATTGCTGATATTGAATATTGACCTGGCCAAAATATTTTGAACCTTTTCCATTTTCCATTGAATTGAATATCGAATACTAAATAATATGCATATGGAATTTCCATTTATGGACAATTTGGCACGACACAAAACACAAAAAACAGCAAAACAAAAATATGAGGAAAAAAGTATGGACTACAGACAAGTCATTGGTCGAAGTGATGTAATAACTAATATAACAAGGATCTTGGATACGGAATACAATTCAGCAAAGTCTCATGTCCAACGTGTAACAGATGGTTTTTTTATGGCTTATGACACTAACCGATTTTTATATTATATTTTGTAGAGAGAAGTTATTCAACTTCTTTTTTTTCTCCGCAGTTGTCCAATACAGTATCCAGTATCCAGCAAAATACTTGTGTATTGTACATACTACATACAGGTGTCAGTTGTTAGCCTTTCCGTTTTCACATCTTCCTGCTCCTCACATAATTAACATGAAAAAGATCTTTTACTCTAGTAACTACAGTACACGTCGAGAATCGAGAAGCCTGAGATTGAAATTGTAAAATGAGATGAATTACAAATTAGACACTCAGGGAGTCCAACGTCCTAAGCCTTTTGGTAAATTCTAAAGTGACACGAGCTTTTTCTACTGTCTACTGTCTCTAATATAAACTACCAGTCAACTACGTTTTATAATCTATAATACATGTAACATGTAATCTATACCATTTCTCCGAGGTCATTTATCATCGATATCCTCCATCGTCTATCGATTCATCTTAGTGACTCAACACTGGAGACTCATCCTATGTTCTATATCATATGAAGTAAATATCTTTATACAATGATGCATAATGCATACCGTGTGTGGTAAATGGCAAATTACAAGCACATGTTCCAGTGTTCCAGTAAACCTCCAAAAATATGAAAACTTTCCCTACAGCTTTTACGTTCTAGTTACTTTTATGTTTTATGTCATCTCATTATCCAACAGTTGTGATAAGTGATCAGTTACAAAGCTATTAGATATTAGATGGACACATAACATGTAACATCTTCTCCGCAGTTACAAATAACGAGAAGAGAGAAGAAACAAGAATCAAGAATCAAAATGTCCAAAGTACAAACTTGAAATTCCAAAGATTATCACCAATTTAATCTAAAGTCAGAATCATGTTATTCCCATTCTGATTATTCCTTCCCAAAATGTTTAATGGTGGTCCAAATTCCAAATAAAGTAAAAAAAAAATCATGGACCATAATTGCTAATATAAAATATAAAAGTAAAAGTGTTACATGTTACTTGTTTTATAATGAGTGTACAAAAATTGACTATGGAGAATGAAGAATGCTGAACACTAATGGAGCATCAAAAACATCTCAAGTTTTTAAAAGCAAAAAGATACAGAGTTTTATTTCATGAAATTCTTTATCTGGAAGCATCACTTGTTGTTGTTGTTGTTTTTTTGCTATTGTTGTTGACACTCCAAAAATTAGTTCGTAGTTCATACAAAGAAGCAAATTTTCCATTTATGTACATTTTAAATTACGCATTGACGTTTGACATGTGACACGTGCTTGCGAATTGCAAATACAAAATACATGCATCTTAATTTCTGGTTTAGTTTTCATATTGGTCTCGCTCAAAGTTTTTTCAATGTCAATCTCGAATCTCAAATCTCAATGTCTTTATTTTTTTGGCAGAGATCTACACTTTTGCTCATTATAGATTTGCGACTTTAGATTTTAGATAAAATGGGAAATTAAAATAAAATCATGAAGCTCCTGTCAGCGTAGTAAAACAACAACAGTAGGAAGTAGGATTTTTCACATTTAAATTTTGAATCTTGAATAACTTTTGAAAATACCTGCGGGAATAAGATGCTTTTAGACTGGGACAATTTGCAAGTTATTTCGAAAAGAAAAAACCAGGATCCGGATTTTGCCTCTATGAAATGATTCAAGTTGTTACAAGTTGCTCAGTCTAAAGTCTAAAGCCCAACAATCGATTTACCACTGGCACTCTAGACTCTATACTCTAGATTCTAGCACTACTATTGTCTTTCTTATACAAGTGTACAAGTGTATTTGTAATTTGTAACAAAACCCCGACATCCGGACGACAAGAGAGAGAGAGAAAATGTGACACCCATTACTTTTTACAGCACATTCCTGTGCAAAACTGTTCGGAGAAAACACAGACATTTGGTAATTTGTAATAAACAAAGTCGTCTAATATCTACACAAAACACAAAAACATACATAAAAGTTACAACTTTGTACAATGTGCATATTCCATACTTGTAGCTGGTAGTTTGTAGAACATGCATAATATCTGTACACTTATGTCTGTAGGAAATCTTTAGAAACTCCGTTTCCATTTCCCATTTGTAGCTTTTCCGTTTCCTCATTTCTCATTCCACTTCAATTTCCGTACTCCGTACTCCGTACTCTCAGACAAAAGGAAACTGGTCGTGAGTAAAAGACACGCACGCTCATCCTCATCCTCACGTTTTCATGTCATTTTACTGCTATTACCACTATTTACATGTTTACTGGTTCACTCACTTTCTCGATTCTCAATTCCCATTCTCTTTCAATATTCAGTCGTCAGTCGTCTGTCTTTTGTCATCAAATTACGAGGGAAAGTAAAAGGTAAAAAGTAAAAAGGAAGACGAAGAAAGTACAACGACATCATGTATTTAGCATTTCCAAACTTTCTCTTCATTCTTCCTGTAAACAAGCAAGTAATTTTTTTGAGTGTGCGTAAGCACACCAAAATACACACTCATTTAGGAATGTGGGAGCATTTTTCGCATTAAGAAAAATCGTAACTTTTCCTTTTTTCATGCTCATGACTCATGAGAGAAAACACAAATTCCATGTGAAATGTCTACTTTCAATTGCTATTTGCTTAGAAAAAGACATCTACCACCAACTTTACGATATGAATACGAAGACAAAGACGAAGCCGAACAATTGACGATGGCAAATAGCAATGAAATAACGTGACAATTAAGACATGTTTGAGGAAATACATGTACGTAAATCGACAGTCAAACGTCAAGCATCGCGTAATTTCTTTACATTTCATGTATTTTTTCATGTCTTTAGTCTGTACATTTGACAATTGTTTGTAGAGAAAATATTATGGTTTATGGTTTCTGGTGTTTCATTGACCCGTGTCAAATGTCAATATTCAGTGGACTCAGCTTAAGACTTACTTGTCAGTACTCAGTACACATTACACATGGAACTGCGAGTAGTCGTAATAGTAAAAATAATTGTTATAAAAATGGCAGTCGAGAAGAAACGAATACGAGCGGAACTGACTCTTTTCTTTCATGTTGAAATGATACTCTTTTTTGTGTGTGACAGTTCATCATTCTAATCTAAATATGCAAAATATGTACAATGCAAAATGTAGAATGTAGAACACTTGTAAAAGTTATAACGTCTCTTGTCTCGTGCCTTTTGTATCTTGTCTGTCGTCTGTCGCATAATATTTTGTTAGAAAAGGAAGTATTTTTCCAAGGCTTCTCGTTTCTAGTTTTTAGCATTTAGCAAACAGAGGTTTTTATTTTTTATAGATGCGTGCAAAAGACCTACATAATAAATAGTACACATGAAGAATACAGAATACACGTGAAATGGGAGAAAGGAAGATAGACCGTGAAAAGAAAGTGGGAAGGAAAGAATCGGCAAACACACATATCCAACAACCAACAACTATAAACTAATAAACTGATACACCCAACAAATGTACAAATGTACATTGTAAATAAATGTGCAGACACAAAACAAGCAGACAAAGTTCAATTTCCTCTAATTTATTACGACGATGACGATAGACGACAGACGATAGGAATCAGGATTATCCTGATGATTTCATATTATGGAGATTGGAACTACTGTAGAACGGAGAAGATAGAAGAACGAAAAACAATGTCATCGACCTTTTGACTTTTACAATTTACAATCATAAGTATTCCTCGTTTACCATTGACGTTTTTTGTTTGCATGGATTCTCGGAATAAAAATGTCCCCTAATTTTCCACCGTCTGTCTTCTGTTTTATCTTTCATCCCTTGTTCATTGTTCATATGCTCTGCCTACTGTGTACTGTTTACTTTCTCCTGTTGAATTTGAATTTCATCGTCTGTTCACTATAATATAGCTTCTGTATTCTGTATTAGTTAAATGTCTTTCGATTGTAAAAAGCAAAAACTAAACGGTACAAAAAAGTATTTTAAACCTTTTTTCTTTTTTCCAAAGTGGTTCAAACTTTTACTTTTCTGAACAGAAAGTTGTTTAATTACACATAAATTCCTGAATTTTGAATTTTGAGTTGTTACCTCATTTGACCTTTTTAGCACTGTGAATTCAGAATTCAGAATACAGAACGAGTTTATTTGGTATTCGGTATTGAGTACACAAAGCATAAAAATGTAGTACAAAAATGTCACAAAGTTTCATTTTTACTAAAAAAAAATACTTGGTTTGCTCCAGCTTCTGGGACAGTGGACTTTTGGATTGAGAATTCGGATAGTAACCTTTTCTATTTAGTATTTAGAATTTAGCATTTAGTATTTATTCATTGCACTGAAAACTGAAAACGGAAATGTATGTGCAAATGATATCAAAAATGTATATCTTGATATTTATCTGGATGCTCGATGCTTGATGCTCGATGAGCTGTCTTGTCTCTTGTCATGTCATGTAATGTCACGCAAAACAAAAATTCACCGAAAGGCGTAATTGCTTTTTTCCCCACATAAAAATACAAAATACCCCAGAGAGAATTGGAACTGGAATACAAAACGTGAATGACACACTGTATAAAGTAGACAGTATTTTGTATTTGGTACACAGAATAATAATGATAATGGCGGTTATTAGGTCTGTCACAGTTCATTGTGTAAAGTCAAAGAGAGGAGAACAAGAGAGAGAGAGAGAGAGAGAGATGACTGCAGTTTTTTAAATGGATAGTTCTTTAGATAGTAAATTACTAGTACTATTCTGTCCTGTTGTATTATATCATATCATATTATTATAGTTTGTATTTTGTATTTTGGGAAGAAGCAGTGGGGAGTGAAAGCGATAGGAGTAGAAAAAAATTCCTATCTCTATGTATTCTTCTGTATCTATATTATTTTGTATTATGTTGTATTGTATTGTGTTGTGTGTCTCTGTGTGGAAAGATTAGCATGATAAGGGAAGAAAGGAGAAAGTGAGAGGTCCTTTTCCCCCTTTTCTACATTCCCATTTCATTAGCTACTGTTGAAAGTTGAAACGCCGACTACCGACTGTCGACTGCCGACCGTCGCCTTTCAGTTACTTGTTAGTTGTTCGTTGTTAGTTATTAGACTCGGTGGAATTTCATTAGGTGGATGTGGATGTGGATCGTATTGATTCGACTGGGATATTTTATACTAGACCTGAAACTAGTAACAAGTAACAAGAGACGGCTAATACTCTTAATGCAAATTCTAACTAACTAACTCAACCAGACCAGGCAGGGGAAACGAGAGAAACTGGTTCATTTATCCTGCTGACTTTTCCCTAGCTGTTTTACTTTTTACTTTTACCTGCAGCCTACAAACTCCCAAACAAAAACTGCCAACTTTACTTTGTATGCTTGTATTTTATGTCGTGTCCCACAAAATTTGTTTATGCTTCACATACATTTTACATTGTACATTACAAATTACACATGTTGCATAACCTACGCATTCTTGTATTAGTATTTAGTGTCACAACTCATTTCACTCGAAACTCGAAACTCCCAAATCCAAAATGTACAATCAATATAAAATATCTAAAAAGACATAAATTTCCTCGCGGGCTCTCAACTTTCAACTCTCAACTCTTGGGGAAAAGCAAAAGAGAAAGTATCCACTTCCCCGTCAAATGTAACCGAATACCGAAAAGCGGAAATGTCACTAATAATTTTTCTACTCGAAGCTGTGGAGACTGCAGATTACACATGTAAACAAGTAAATTGTAAATGTAGAAAAAGGTATGAAAAAATTATATGAAAAGTTTACTCTCTCTTTTCATTCAAATCAAGAGTCAGAAATCAGGATGTAGGATGTAGGAAAAGAAAAATGAAAGGAAATTCGTTTTGGCTCTTGATTTTCTTTTGTTGGTGTTTGATTATAAACTATAAATTATATTATGTAATTTCTTGGGAAATTTCACGGGTTCTGGTTGAGAATTTATAATTCAGTGTGTATAGAGTATAGATTATACGTGTAACAAGATATAATATTGTGTGTAAAAAATGTAACACCTAAAAAGTATAATATAACTCGCATCAATTAATTTTAATTAACATTGTAATTATCATCCTGTTTCTATTTTGTACTTTGTATTTTGTATTAGTGTCACATGCCAACGGGTAGAAAAGTCTAGAATCTAGAATCTAAAACCACTGCACCTATAATATATCGTGTGTACTACACACTACATACTACATGCTGCATGAACGGTATATGATACCCGATATTATAATATTTATGATTGATGAACATGAGCTTATCTGTAAGATCACATTAGCGAGCTATATTAAAAAGGAGTTGGTAGAATTTTATACAACACATGCACAAAGTAAAAAGTAAAAAGTATACAGAATACAGACTAGAGACTAGAGATTATCCAACTTGCAACTAATAATAAGAGGAATACTTTTCACTAGTGTTATTCTATCCATGTACAATGTACATTGTACATATACAAAGATATATCTGCTAAATACTAAATACTACACAGTACTAATTCTACACCCTGATAACTTGATGCTTCATTAACATGAGCAATGTAGCGTGACCAAGTTTGACAACATTTGTACGTAACACATCCACAATGTACATTTTTTTCTCCATACAATTTCTTTGTACTTTGTACTATTGAAGCAACTGTAGAACTACAGACTACAGAATATAGATTATGGACAAAAGATAAAATAATATAAAATGTATCGTATGTCCTACAGTTTTTACTTTGGTAACTTTGGTATTTGGTATTTGGTATCGATCTCCTACCTATCTAGAATCTAGATAATATAAAATGCTGGGTAGGTATTAGGTAGTACTGTTCTAGATTCTACATTCTACAAGTACACAGTAGACAGTAGACAGGAGATATTAAACAGAGAACAGGGAACAGAGAGGCGTTCTCTTTGCAATTCGAGTATTCTGTATTTCCTATTCAACCCTCTATGCATAAACCTACAACATACATGATACATGATATGTGGAGAGTGAAGAGAGACAAACTACAGACTACAAAGTTCCGTCTATTCAATACTCAATATACAGTGAACACTGAACACTAAACATGGCACACATACACAATACTCAATACACACCAAACTCCAAACTACAAACACATTTCTCATTATATTATAGAATATAGAACAGAGAACAGAGGAAGAAAAATTAGTATTGACTCTCTAGGTGACACTTTCTCCGATTTATCCCAAACTTCATTTTCATTTTCATCCTTGTTCACTCTCCACTCTTTGCAGTCATTCCCTACGATATTTCCAACTTTTGTACAGTCTGAACGGTGCAGTGCACATGTGAAAGTGATGGAATATGTACAAATTTCCTGCCTTTTTCTTCTGTATTTTCTCCTGTATTCTGTAGTAAATTGATTGTTCGGACTCGGGACAAACTAACCAACTTTTTCAATGTCAGCTCCAAAATATTATACAGAATACTGAGCATTGAACATACAATAGAAAATAGAATGGAGTTGGAGGGACGAGTGAAGATGGTTCATAGGTCATAGTTCATGCTCATGCTCATGTTCATGTTCATGTTATGGAAGGATACTTTTTACTAATAAAAATTTTCCAACCCTGTTTCTGGATTTTGCACTGTGTACAAAATAGATTGTACACAGGTAATTCTTATATTTTATATTGCAGTTGATAAATAATAGATACAGTTTGAAAAATTGAAGAGTTTTTCAAGGACAAAGTGTTTTTTGTCTATGACAAAAAGTACATGAATGCACATTCACATTTCACTTGAATAATATTTTATAATAATGTAATATGTAATGTGTAGGTAAAAGGTAAAGTGTATTAAATGTTAAATAATAGACACAATGAACATTTTTAGCTTTTTAACTTTATGTATAAAAAAAAGGTCTCTGATGTTTCAAATTTCAAAGTCACAAGTCACAAAAGTCTTTTGCACTTTTGCCTTTTATCTCGATTCTCGATTCTCAATGCATTAGGATCCCCAATCAATCATCTTTATAATCAAACTTTACAGACGATACAGCGAATATTGAGTACAGAAGCGAATCCAGCATAGGACAAAAGAAAGGAAGGGGTGACAGGTCAGTACATATAAAACATAAAGTGTAAAGCCAAAAACCAAAAACCAAAGGTCAATGGTGAAAGTAAACTTTTCCCTTCCACAAAACACCGGATCATGTAATAATAATTCATGTATTCTGGATTCATAATTCATAATGGATCAAGCATATTATTTCCGTCCATTCCTTTTCTAACACAAAACACAAAACATAAGGTGTACAGTGAATCCATAAATAAATGCCACATGTAAAAGGATGAAAAGCAAAAAGCAAAAAGGAAGGTTCATATAGAACACACAATGTCAAAGTATAAAGGACAAAGTTAAAGCATGAAATATGACATGTGGAAACTCTGGGTTCTGGATAAAAAAGACGAAAAAAAGTCGAAGAAAAAAGGTCACAAAGTTCTAATTATGGATTACTTAACCAGAAGATGGATTCACACATGAACAAAAAGTGGAGATTATTGATGAGGATCCAAATCACCAAGGACTTTTACTTTTGATGCTGATGACTTTCACTCTTTCAAACTCCAAACTTCCAGCTCCAAGTTTTTTTATCCAAAAGAAATGATATCATATCTCACATCTCACATATTGTCCATCTTTCATTTCTACTTTTTCTACTTTGTACTTTGTACACATTTTCTAGAAAACTGCGATTACTCTTAATGGGAATCCTAATAACTAATATCTAATACCGACAATCGAGCACATTGAGCACATAAAACCTCAAGTCAAAACAAGGCATCATTCACACAGACCACTTTGGCTTTCACATTGGTTTTGGTTTTCCTACACGGAATTTTTCCCTCGATAATAGAAACTATCAGTTACCAGTTACCAGTCACTCACACTCACACACCTTGTGCCTTGTGCAAAGTTTCTCTGTTCCCTCTTGTGTGTTTTGTACACTGTGCCGTGTACATTGAACGGCATTAGTAAACTGTGGAACAGTCTGGCGGAACCGAATGAAGCGGATGTGAGAAACTTTTTGTTGATTGCCTTTCTCCGTTCCCTTTTCTTTTTTCTTTCATCTTGTATGTTGTATGTTGTAGATTTTAGATATTCCGTCTTTGTAGTTGTTGTCACCGCACCGGTGTCGTTTTTGGTTTTGGTATCGGTATCGGTTTGTGGTTTTGTTGTGGTATTCTATACTACACTATTATTGTACATTGTAGTTTATAATTGTCTGTCTCGTGTTGTGGTATTTTTATCATAGTACACAGTACTGCTCTTTCTTTCTGCGGTTCGCCTCGATTCCATTTCAAGGTCTGAGGATTCTAGAATCAAGAATCAAGAAACACGAGACAAAAAGAATCCTGCTGATTCTTGAGTCTCTCTAATACCTTTTATTTACTTTCGTGCTTATCCTGACATCCATCTACATTTATTTAGGACATTGTGTATTTTTTATTGTATACTAGAATTTCTATTTACTTTCTCTTTGTAGAGAAATCACTTATCGAATATCAAAATCTACAGCCAAATGTCTCCGGTCTCTTGTCTCTTGTCGCATGTCCCATACCTCAAAAATGTGTGTACAAGGACAAAATAGAATAAACAAAAAAAAAAACAAAACAAAACAAAGCGTAGAGGACGATAGCACAGAATGTGGAAATGTAGAATGTTAATGGACGGAATGAGAATACGTGTGTGTATTGAGTATTGAGCTTTGAGCATTGAATACTGAATATTGAATGGACATTGGATTGGAGATTGGAGAAGGACGTGTCGTCTATATATGAAGAATGAAGAAGAATGTTCCTTCCGTTTTCCGTTTTTTGTTTTCCTCTCTTGTCCTTTTTCGTCGTTCCCCTTCCTTTCTCTATCACTTTGTAACACTCATTCAACCATTATCCATTCATTCAATTCAATCTGATGGAGGATGGAGAATCGAGGATGGTGCTTTATTGTGTATGTAGTGTACTTTATACTTTCTACGGCAAGAATAAGAAAACTATTCAAACTCCCTTTAAAGAAAAATAAAAGTTGCCACTGATCTCTTTTCTACAATCACTGAGCATTGAGCATTAAAATGAAAAATTCCAATGAAAATCCACAGTGGAAAATTGAATTTTCCTTCTCCATTTTAGATTCTACATTCTACATTCGACATCCTAGAAACTAGAAAAAGCTTATCCAAGTCTCATGTTGTATAAAGCTATAAACTATAATCTATAAAAAAAGCTATGCCACCAATACCATACAATTGACAATACAAAATACAAATCTAACCCAAAAAAGAGGTGGTGATAAAAAAAATACATAAAAAATTCCCATAAATCACCAATTTCTCTCTTATTCCTATGAAAAGAGGTAATGAAGCACGAGTCATTTCATCCACAGTCCACATTCACATCAATTTCGAAACTAATATCAAAAATCAATATCTTATATTTTGACCACAACTTTATAGTTTATAGTTTAGTGTGCTTTATCTCTTTTATACTTTATATGCGTTTTATTTGTGTTTGTATTTGTATTTCCTGGTAAACAAAAGATGTATGAAATCTTAAAATTGTGACAGACTTTAATTTACTTTTGAATCTGGAATATGGAATCTGAAATCCGGAAGACATTTTATACAGTAAAATATGAATGAAAAAATGTGGCTGATTACTGATTACGGATTTAACGGATTAAAACGGGTTCCTCGTGCACTGAAGCAAAATGTACAGGTTCCAGGAGAAATGAGAAATGGGAAGTACATAAAAAAAGTAAAAGTAGGTCAGATTAAATTGCTACCTATACATTATACGTATAGCTTGAAACCGGAAACTGGACACTGGAGATTAGAGACTGGAGACAGCAGGGATATTTTTCATTCATATTTTATGTTGTTAGTGTACACTGGACACTGGACGTTGGAGATTAGAGTCTAGTGTGTCATAAAAATCTAAATGTGGAATGTAGATCGTAGATACTCCAGAATCCAGAATACAGAAAATGACGCATGTACAATGTACACTTAAAACTCAAGTATATAGAATACAGAGACACTTACATGTGGAGCGTGGAAAGTGGAAAGTGGAAACGTAATTACTTGACACACATGCTTCTAATTTCAAATGTGAAATGCAATGCATAATAAGACGATTCTCCGTTCTCAGTTTTACTTTAAGCATTAGGATTAGCATAAACTGCGTGAATTGTGAATTGAGAATTGCGAATAAGTGTAACTGTGGCTTTGGGATTTGTGAGAAGTTCATAAATCATGGTGAAAGTTTCACATGTCACTTGTCGAGTACCGAATACGGAATACGGAGCTTTGAGTGGAGTGGATTGAAGTTGAGCGTCATGTGTCGGTTTCGGTGTCGACTCATGTTAACTAGATTTCCATCCACATTACAATTTACAATATATAATACACACACTTGTGAAACCTCAATTTATACCCAACATCCAGTTTTCAGTTTCCAAGTTCCAGTTTCTCAGGAGAAATTAATGCTGGAAAAGTTTTGTAAACTTTTCCTGACTTTTAAGTGACAAAAAAGGTCTTATTCACATTTTCCTACTTGAAGAACTTGAGGATTGAGGAATGCACGTCACTCAACACTCAACAATTCAGCCAGCAACTAGCAAACAACACACAACTTTTTTTTCTTTCTCCGTCTTTTAGCTCCTGGTTAGTTCTTGAACTTGGACAATGGACAAGAAATGCGCATTTAAATGTATAACAAAATGTTATACTTTGTATTTTATAGATACTGACTTTTAGATTCATGTAACAATTCCCAGTAAATGTGACATTCATATTTTATATAGAAAACAACTTGAGTGTTTTTCAATTACTTTTTCTAAAAATGTATCCTACTTTTGATTCTGAGTTTGAGTTTGTAAAATTTGTCCAAATTTTAAATTTTACTTTTCAAGTAAAAAACAGTCAAAAAGACAACGAAAATTTTCACTTACCCACAGCCGTTGTTGTGGTCATATTTCTGTAATGAAAATGTAAATAGAAACAAATCAATGCATAAAAAACTTAAACATTTCTCACTTCACACACCTAAAACCCAAGGCTCAAGTACTTTTAACAAACCTGTAATATGCAAAAGGATTGGTCGTTGCCCAATATCTAAAAAAAGAAAAGGGAATAAATAAGCTTTAGTCAGTGATGTAATTGAAAGACAATAAACAATTTCCAATTTCCAATGTATTTTGTTTTTTGTAGCATTTTATCTAATAGTAAAAAGTAAAAAGAAAACGTGACTCACCGGTCAATGGAGACGGCGACGAGACAAAGGATGGAAATGGTGCAGAGGATCATGAGGATGGAGAGAGAGAAGAGACATCCATATAAATTCCGGGGTAGTCCCATGGATGCCAACACGGCTAGTGGGATTCCCAAGAGACCCACGAGGAAGTCAGCCACGGCCAGTCCCACAATGTAGTAATTCCGGTAGCGACGAAGACTTCGATTCGTGCAGAAAACATAGACGACGAGGAGATTCCCCGTGATTGCAAGGAAAGCCACCACAGCCTCACTCGCTACATACGGCAAACTGGGTGTTTGAATCTAGAGTTGAAAGGACAAGAAAAGAAACAAAAATACATTTAATTAAAATAAATCGGATGGCT